>PVJO010001886.1:0-12801 GCA_004026905.1 Hystrix cristata
TCCACACTCTGCTTAGTATCCTCAGCCTTAGAAGAAAGGAAATGGTTAGAAGCAAAAAAGAAAGAAAGAAAGGCAGCAAGCATGAACAGGCAAGGGAAGATCTCAGGAAGTGATAACAGGAGAGGAAATCCAAGAAAGATTCTGGGTGAAATGAAGTAAAACATAGAAATGAAGAGGGAAATTAATGAAGTGGCCATAAAACAGAAAGTAAAGAGATTTATGGTGTAAGTCAGTCATAGAACCAAAGACCCAAGGTCTGTTGTGAATCCACCAATCTGGAAAAAAACAACAGAACTGCAAAAATATGTAATAGAAGTGAAAGAGGAAAGCAGATAAATCCCTAAAACTGAGAAGCAAAGAAAAAATAAGGTAAGAGAAGAAGGTATTCTTATTCAAAATAATGCTGAAAGTTCTTATCAGTATAATAAGGAAACATAAGGAAATAAAAAGGCACACAAATTGGAAAGGAAGAAATTATTTGCAGATTGTCTACATAGAGAACACCAAGGAACCTACAAACAGAGCAAAACGAGCAAACCCCAAAACTCTTAGAGCTAATAAGCTCACAAGATATAAGACACAGAGAAATACAAAAAATACAATTGTGTATAGAATTATATATTGTATATAATTTTACATACAATTGTATACAATATATACAGTTTACATGCAATTGTATATAGTATTATATTTGTTTAATTTATACTATTTAAGATTGCCAAAATAGTATTTTGATATAAATCTAATAAAACCTGTTTTTATGTACTAAAAACTTGGCAACACTTGTGAAAGAAATCAAGGAAGATCAAATAGAAAGACAGAACATGTTCATGAATAGAAGAGTCAATAAATATAGCATTCTCCCCAGGTTTATATATAGCTTTAGTTTAATTTCTACTACAATCCTAGTAAGATTTCTTTGTAGGTACAAGCAAAATTATTCTGAAACGTATATGGAAAAATAAAAAACTAGTATAGTTAAAGAAATTTGGAAAAAGAAAAATAATGTGGGAAGAGATGGTCTATCTTCTTTCAAGGTTTCTTGTATAACTATTAGAATCCAAACTATGATATTGGCAGAGAGACAGACACATGAATCAGTGGAACAGAATCGAGAAACCAGAAATAGATAACTTACAAATGTTCCCACTGATTTGTTTATAAATGTGCAAAAACAGTTTAATGGATGAAAGCCTTCAACAAAATGTGCTGGAGCAGTTGGGCTTCTACTGGAAAAAAAGAAGAAAGAGCCTCTACCTGACTCATATTTAACACAAAATTTAATCAAAATGGGCTGTCGACTTAAATGTAAAATATAAAACTTGCAGAAAAAAATCAAGATACAGGGCCAAGAGTAGACTTAACATCAAAAACCCAATCTATAATTGAAAAAAATTGTTAAAATAGACATCACGAATACCTTAAACTTCTGTTCTGTGAAAGACTCTGGTAAAAAGATGAAAACACAGGTTACATTGTTGGAGGAAATATAAAGCACAATTTAAAAAAAAAGCTAACATTAAAGAACTCTAAAATCTCAACGATGAAAAAACAACCCAATTAGAAAATGGGCAAGAGGCCTAAATAAGTATTTAATAGAAGAGAGTATATACATGGCAAAATAAGCACATGGAAAAGAGTATTCAAAGTCATAAGACAGTGGGAACATGCAAATTAAAACCACAGTGAGATATTATTACATACCTATCAGAATGACTAAAATTAAAAAAAAAAATAGTGATACTGTTAAATGCTGCCAAGGATGTGGAGAAACTTGATCACTCAGATATTGCTCGTGAGAATGTAAAATAGTGTGACCGCTCTGGAACAGAGTTGAGAAGCTTCAGGAAATACTAAACATGAAACTACCATACAACAAGGTGATTATACTAAGACTATGTTAAGACTAATTTTTAACTCAAAAACCTACACAGATATCTTTCCACAGCCCTGTTCCTAATAGCCAATAACTGCAAACAACCTAGTTGTCCTTCAGGGAATGAATGATTATATACACTGTGGTACATACACACCATGGAATTGTACTTGGCAAGAAAAAGAAACCTGTTAACATATGTAACAACTTGAATGGCTCTCTGGATAAGTATGATGGATGAAAAGAATCAATCTCTAAAGGTTATATACTACATAATTCCATTTATATGACATTCTTGAAGTGATAAAATTATAGAAATGCAGAACAGATTAGTTAGCTGTTTCCTAGCATAGAGGAGGGGGTGGGGCAGGAACCGGAGGCTGTGACCATGATGACAACAGAGGGATCCTAGACGTGATGGGAGGAGCTGGGGATTTAGCTTAGTGGTCAGAGTTCTTGCCTAGCAAGCCCAGGGCCCTGAGTTCAATCCCTGGCACCAAAAAAAAAAAAAAAAAAACCAACAAAAAACAAAAAACAAAACAAAACAAAAAAAACACCCCTAGAGGTGATGGCAGTTCTCTAAATCTTAATGGTGTCAATATCACCTTTGTGATATTGTATCTCAGTTTTACAAGCTCTTCTTAGTGGGGGAGACTTAATTAGATAAGTGTATAAGAGATTTCTCTGTATAATTTCTTAAAATTTTATTTTAACTAATGATATTTTATAAAGTCTAATTTGAAAAAAAGGAGTTTGGGGCAGGTTGTAGTTCAGTGGTGAAGAACTTGCCTAGCATGTATGAGATCCCGGATTTGATCCCCGGCTCTGAAAAAAAAGTATTGAGATTTCGGGCTCCCTCTGGTAACTTTAGTCTGTATCTGTTTCAAGCCTGCATTCAGCCAGATGGCAAGAATTAGATCTCGGTCAATGGCGAGTCTCCCTACTTGCTCATGCCTAAGTTTCAGGAAGCTTAGCGCCATGCCAGTCTTCACTTGGTGTGATCTTCTATGCTGCTGTCTGCCCAGAGTAGTTTTCAGCCATCTCTCTGTCTAGGACACTGCTGCATCCTCATCGCCTTTTGAGCTGATGGTCCTCCACCCCCAGACACTCTATAGTTAATCTTCTCAGTGGGCTGTAGGAAACCTCCAGAGACCACCAGGCTTAATCAGCAGATATGTGTATTGGGTATTCCTATTCCTACTGGGTATTCCTAGTCCCCAGGCCCAGGGAGGAGGGAGCATGCTTGGAATTGGAGCACAGACCTCCTTTGTCCTTGTGTCCCCACCTCAGGTTTACTTGGCAGCTCAGAGAGGGAACAGAGTGACAAAGCTGTCAGGTGTCCATAGGTGTTAGAGTACTCTGTTTCCCTTCCCATTCTCCTATCCTGAAGGTAGCAGAGAGTATGTAACAGTGTTATGTTGTTCCAAATCTTACCTTTAGTTCCTTCCTTAGACGTTCTATATTTGGTTGTTAGTATTTTGCTGACTTATTCTTCTCCTGAGGGACAAATATAGGATCCCTTTGCTGCTGCTTGAGTTGGTCACAGTGTAGCAGGAAGTTTAAAGAAAAACCCTCCTGTTAGTACATTGTCTTGTGATTGTTCTACCATCTTTCTGCCCTGAGACCACTTATCCTCCTATTTGTCCCTCTAGCTTGTGGCTCAGGTCCTGGAACACAAAGATATAGGCTTTGTGATGGTGGATGCCAAGAAAGAAGCCAAGCTTGCCAAGAAACTGGGTAAGTATGTTTGAGATTTTTCAGAAAGAAACAAATGTGTCTTGAAAAAAATGTGCAGTTGCCTTTATTTTTGCGTGATAACTGGACTATATTTTGTATATGGGTAGAATGGTTTGACCTATCTTGGGCTGGGAAAGAGTTTCATAAAAGTAAATCTAGACCTGAACTGAATGGTTTCACATGAATCATTCCATATGTCTTTGTGCCAGTCCCACAAAGAGGGTCTCCCTGACTAAAGACCCAAGCCTTCATGGCTAGCTCCTAAAGGAAACTGGAATACCATCTTCGCTCTCACAGCACACACAGGTCTCTAAGACAGTTACACTCTCTACTTCTACCACCTATGATTTAACTTCTCTCTTGGCTGAAGCAGCCAACAAAAGATAACACCAGTCATAGCAACTCCAGGGCCTTAGGGGTTTCTCATTTAAGGATAAACCCCAGCTGGACATTATCACCAAGGATGAGAGGGAGGCTTTAGTTGAGATATGGTTAAGTGACTACATGATGGAAGTCGTAATCTCTTTTGTCAATATGTCATGCTTAAGTTCAAATGCACTTTAAGAGTCTTACCCTATAATCCCAGGGAGGGAAGACATATGTAACTCCTGGTTTCCAAACACCCTCACTCATGTGCTGCTTATTTGGCTTTTTCTGCATGACTAGTGAAGGATGGCTATTAAAAAATAGCAAGAGGTTATAAAACGGGATCTTTGAAGAAAGGTTCACTGGATTTGCAGTGCTAAGCACAGAAAAAGTAAGTTCAATGGTACTTCAATAAATACTTTCAGGTATATAAAAGTTTATTATTCTAGAAACTTACAAACAACTGTTTGCTATTTTATTTTCTAGAAGACCAGCCTTTTAAAAATATTTAAGTTGTAGGAGACAAACTAGACCTAAGAAAGAACTCATGGCTATAAAATGATAATGACTTATTAAGAATTCCTGGGATATCTCTTTCCCTGAAGACATATTAAGGAATATTGTTTTTCTCCTTGAGCATGGGAACAAAATACATTAAACTCTTTTCCTAGAGTCAAAAACAATTTGATGAGTTCTCCTTCCTCTCCAATAGCTGCTTGATACCCAGTCATCTCTCTTCCCATTGTTTTAATGGGTATGTTATATTCTGGAGACTTTTCAGTAAATTTAGTCAGAAAAAAAAATGCTAGTATTCTGCCAATATATACATCTAGGGAAGACAACCTGTGCAAGAACTGATAAAAATGAATCGGCAAAGGACATGATGGGGCTTAATAGGTATAAATAAAATTCTCTCCAAGATCAGCTTAGAAGGGAAGCTTGCATAGATGAGTGGTAAAGCACTTGCCTAGCATTCTAAAGCCCTGGGCTCAATCCCCGGTACTTAAACAAACAAGTTGAGCTTGGAGAAACTGAGGCAGGTTCCTTAGGCTGTTTGATCCTTGGGGTTTATAGAATGTGGTTTTATTTGTGAAATTGCTCCTTCACCTTCATCCCCTCTTCCATTTGCCTTAATTATTTGGCTCCCACCAGGCTATGCACGAACTACTTTAGTAGCCTCCTAACTAGTCGTGCTCAGTACCAAAATCTCGCAGCAGAACACTGGCCGATGCTCCTTCTGGTACCTTTTGAGATCAGCTATCACCAGCTTCAAGAATACCTCATGTTGCTCCTTTGGGTTTACAAACAGTGTGCCAGGGGCTCCTCGGATGACCCTTGAGACAGACAGCAGGCAGCAGTCCAGCCTTGCTGTCCCTGGAGGGGCTGCAGAAGGGTTCATTTGGAGAAAGCGTTCTCTCGCTAATAGAGAGTTTGAAAACAATTAATCTAAGGAATTAAGGATGCTGTGCAGTTGGAATAAGTGCCAGCCTCAGCTGTTTAGCATTCCTGAGGGAAAATGCAGTTTCCCAGTAGGCATTTGTTAAAATACGCAACATTACACCAAGGGTGCTAGAGGGAGCAGAGAAGATGGAACCTGCCCTCGCAGTATCTATCAGCTAACAGGGAAAACAGGCTGTGTGTGATTCTGCCAGAAGACGAATACAACCTATGCAGTGTAGCCACGTACATTTATGGGTCACTGATCGGTGTGTCTAGGCTCGTGCAAGGTGCTGGGCTACCAAGAAGACAATGATCTACCTCACAGGACGCACTGTTAGATGAGTATGGACAGATTAATAATGGCATGAACTCACTGAGACTGGGTTAACCCCAGGAAGAATGGGTCATAAACTGAGTCCTGAAGGAACTAACCAAGATAAGGTGGGAGTGGAGGTCATTCCAGTTTTGTGGAACAAGGAGAACATGAGTACGCACAGATGTATACCTACTTTACACATCCTTTTGTATCAGCATGTGAGCAAGAAGCAAAGGTAGTTACACAAGGGACTAGGAATCAGCTCTCAAAGGACTATGGGTCAAGGCAAGGATGGATGGATGTAACAGGGCTGGCACTAGATGGTACAGGGACTTGAATGCCAGGCGAAGGAGTCAGATGGGCAGTGGGTATTAAACTTTTGATAGGGAGAATAACGGGTTCAGCAGTACATTTGGAAAACTAAAGCAGTAGTGGGGTGGAAAGTAAATTTTTCTTTTAAATTAAAATCCAGGAGCAATTGTTAGTTCTTATTTCAATTTAAATGCCTAATTTCCAAGCCCCTCCAAAGTGTTATTTTGACAGAACTGGTCCTTAGGCTAATTCTAGTCCCACTGATCCTGCCCCACAGTCACTCAGGACCAATGTGATGGCCCTGCCTATATCAGAGTGATTTTGTCCTCGGGCCTTCTTGTTTCTTCCAGGTTTTCATGAAGAAGGAAGCCTCTATATTCTTAAGGGTGATCGCACAATTGAGTTTGATGGCGAGTTTGCAGCTGATGTCTTGGTGGAGTTTCTCTTGGATGTAAGCATTTTACACGGTGGCCCTGCATGGAGATATCTGGACTCAAATATAGGGGGAGGTAAACTCCTGAAGTAAGAACAGAGAAGCTGGAGATTCAGACGTGGTCTAAGACAGGTTTCTTGGCCTTCATGAAAGACTAGACAGTGCCCAGATCAAAGTGCTAGCTACCTTTCTGGGAAGCTGACCTCTAAATATCCCCCAAAAACTGCTTATTAGTGACCTATGGGTCACAAATCTGGACCATATAGTAGTTAAGTACTAATTCTTTCACCAGTTATACCCCAATACTCGCTGAAATTCTCTCGGCTTGCTCCAGGGTTGCTGGGGAGGAGCTGGGCAGTGGAGGGACAAAGTAGGTAACCAGTTACCCCCAGAGAGAGGAGGAATCAATTGGCTGAGTCACCCCAAGGCACGTGCAAAGCAGCATAAAGGACAGGCAGGGCTAAAGAGTGTGCCCAAGTCACAGTCACTTTCAGCCATGAAGATACAACAGTCAGATCCACATGTTCAGACAAACAGAGTCGACACTAAAAATATTTTATTCATAGATAAATCATACTTTCAATATTATCTGTGAAGTTAAATACTTTGGAACACATATTCTGCACAAAGAACTTGCTGTTGAACATCCATATTGATCATTCCTTATCTACCAGCTGGTTCCCAGTGGCCTATTGCTTTCTCTCTATAACCTCAAAAGCCAGAGAGATGGTCAGAAGTGAGCCGAAGACTGCGTGCTACCAAAGTAAAAATGTGTCCATAGTCTCTACTTGGCTATCTCATTGACTTATCCCTGCAAGATCTAAAAACCTTGAGAAGCAATATCCTGACTCCAGGTCACCCGGGCGCTGCCTCAACTTCACCAGAAAATGAGACTCTACCTACTTCAAACAATGAACAATGTGATTGACCCACATATGTAGTAAACTAGACTTAAGAAGATTTCTATGTGATCAAATCAGGCTCTTGCACTGTGAATCACAGATAATTCTGTTTCAGTGTGTGGCCTTTGTCCTCAAGCTGACTCTTCTCAAGTTGGTATTAAGATGGTCAGAAGCATCTGATGCATCACTTTTCCTCATTTATATCCACCGAGAGAGGCAAAGGAAAAAACCCCAAATCTGGCTTCAAACTTTTGTGCTCTTAAGAGTAAAGAACTTTTGCCTTCAGCAAATTTAACCCCATTGGACAGAGTTGGGCAACCTGTGCATTCCTGAATCACTAAGTGACGAGAGAGGTTATGAAATCAACCCACATGTCCATCAACTGACAAGTAAAGAAAATGCAGTACATAGACAAATAAATTTTGTAATTTATGACAATATGGGTCGAATCAGAGAACATTATGCTAAAGTATAATAAACTAGAGATAGACAGACAAATATCAGATGTTTCTACTTATGAGTGGAAACTAAAACCATTGAACTCAAAAAGAAGCAGAGACTAGAATGATGGCTACCAGAGACTGGAGTAGGGTAGGGAATGAGGAGAAGATGATCAAATGGTGCAGAGTTGCAACCAGACAGGAGGGATACAGGTTTTATTTTTTTTTCCTTTGAGATACATTGATTAGTGTGGAGAATATAGTAATTAATATATTGTACATTTCAGAATTGCTAAAAGAGTAAATTTCAAATGTTCTCATCAGAAAATTTATAAGTATTTGAGGTAATGGATATTTTAAGTAGTTTTAATTATTTCACACTGTATTCATAATTCATAACATCATTTTATAGCCCATAAATTTATACCATGATCATCTGTCAATTTACATTAAAAATAAAGATTCAGCTTGGTGGTTAGAGTGCTTGCCTTGCAAGTACAAGGCCCTGAGTTCAATCCCCGGCACCAAAAAAACAAAAAACAATTAAAAATAAAGCAAAAAACTAGCAAGAGGAAAAGATTTTTTCTAGAGCAGTCATCCCATCCCTTGAGTTAAGATCATTTCCTCCAAAAGTACAGCTGCTGTGCCCCTGGGGCAGAGTGGATGGAGGATCAAGGTCTAAGCCAGGAAGTCTACTACAGTTTCCCTTCAAAGAGCTCTATTTTCTCACTGGGGAGGGAAAAGTTCTCTTATTTGAACATATTTGTGAGTGTCTACATATGGCATTTCAGCTAATTGAAGACCCAGTTGAGATCATCAACAGCAAACTGGAAGTCCAAGCCTTTGAACGCATCGAGGACCAGATCAAACTCATTGGCTTTTTCAAGAGTGAGGACTCAGAATGTAAGTTGTCTGTCAACTCTGCCTGGCCATCTAAGGCTAGATTTCCAAGGAATACTGTTAGGTTACCCCAACAGAGGATGGATCTTCAGCATCTCATTTGCTGGGTGGAATAGAGGTTGAAATCTTTCTTGTACCCTGTGCAATGAGACACATATAGAAATTGTGAAAGACGGGTCACAAGGCGGAAAAAACATTAAGTTTGGGCCAAGTGATCTAGCCTTAAAATTGTGTGTGTGTGTGTGTGTGTGTGTGTGTATTTGTGTGTGTGTTTGTGTGTGTGTTCTGTAGACAAGAGCTTTTCTTCCACTTTCCCACCTGCCCACGTCCATGATGGAGTCTTCCTTAAGTGGGACCCACAGTAGGCTGCCTAAATGCATTGGCAGCTCCTGTGGTCACCAGCTGGAGAATTTCTTGGTCAACTGGAAAACATCAGAGGAAAATTTGGGTAGGGACGGGCTTCGCAGCTGCTAAGAATATGGAAAATTGCTGACCGAGCCTCTCACTGACCACCAGGCTGCCTGCCATTACCAACCGCATCCATGGGCATATTCCCTCTGTGGCTTTGTGGCCAGGTTTTGGGTGGGTATAGGACCTACCATAGCATCACTGTGGCTGGTACAGGGGTGAGAGGGCCTGGGTGGGAGTCAGGAAGAGGAGGAAGAAGGGGCAGGAAAGGCAGCTGCTGGAATACATTAAAAAAGCTGTTTTAGCAGCCTGGGCCCAATGAGTTGAGCCTTGTTCTTGTGTGTCAGCCTTGAAGAGAAGGAAAATGGCAGAAGGGGTGTGCATAACTGTCAGAGAATCTGGTAGCACTAGTGCAAGTAGGAAGCGTCAATATGGGCTGCATATAACTATTTCTAGAAATCCCCAAATATTTTGAAACTATTTCTCAAACCATTTCTTTACCCAGTCTGCCCACTAACATCCTTCCTTAGTCACTGCATTCACAACCCACCTGTTGGTTCTCTTTCATGTCCCAGCTTAACCATCTTCTCATTTGCTTCATTAAAACCTCCATTCTCAGGGTTTAAAATGAGTGTACCAGGGGGAGGTGCCAGCCAGGGAGCTGTGCCCCAATTCTGCCTGTGGGTGCTGACTATTCCAGCGGGCTGCTTCGGCCCTGCCCCCACTCTATCCTTTTCATAGGGAGAATTCCACGCTCCCAACAAACCTTGTGAGGTAGTTATCACTGTTATCTGTAATTTAATGATGACGAAAGGGTACCACACAAAGTTTGACTAACTCACCTATTATCACGCAGCCTGCAAATAGTGGTGCCATCATCTAAATTCCAAGAATCTGATTTGAGAGTTCACACATATAACCATCATAGCACTCATGAAACATAATAACACTTGTAGTCATAAAGTGAGGCTAATCTGGAAGGGAATTGGGCTCAGTGAATTTTTTTAATTTTATATTATATAATAATAACATACAAAAATAGGAAATATATCACACATTACATTGTAAAAAATTCTCCAAATAAAATATTTGTAGGTTTTTGATGAGAATCTTGACCTTGCTTCCAAGAACACAGTGTTTTGATATTAGGAGTTTTGCCTGAGGTAGTAGTATGCAATTCCTGAGCAAGGTTTTAAGCGATGAGCTCTCTAAAATCTCATCAGTCACCATTAACCACATGTACATGTGGATGGCGGCAAGTGAAAAGACAATCCTTTTTTTGGTGGATTGAACCCACAGCCTCAGGCATGCTGGGGAAACACTCTACCACTGAGCTGCATCCCCAGCCCCTCATTGCTTTATGTTTGAGTGACGAATATTCTTTTCTTTCCACTGGACATAACTCAGATAATTCAATCTCTAAATTGTCCTTCAAGGGACATAAATTTCCCTTAATTTCACCACTATGATTTTCCTTTGACAAATACAATGCTCAGATTTCTTGTGATAACTTGATTGGATTGAAAACCCAGTAAATATTTTTATATCATTTTATATTTAGAAAATAGTGAAGCTTTTCCTTAGAAATAAACAGATGTTACTTTACTGGTCTGAATAATTATTCTTAAACTCTGAAATAATGAAATTACTAGAGTGGCATTTTAACTTCCTTTTTAAAGGTGAACTTTTGCGCTTTTAGATTAATAAATCTTGTCAGTACATTTTATACTCCACGTCGTTCTTTCAATTTTCAATGAAGTGTATTCAGGTGCTCAGTAAAACCTGAGATTTTGGAGGCCGGAAATTATCCATGGAAATGATTATAATTCACAATCTATTTTTCAATCTACTTCTTAGTTGATAAACTCCTCGTGAAACTGTCTTTGGACAGGACAAAGCTACCGAACCTGCTTCTTCACTGGAAGCTGAAGGAAAAGGGCTCGTGCAGGCTTAGATGTGGTCAGAGTCGCCTTTGTATGACAACTTTATGTGCGGAATTCAGATTCATATGCAGAATCTTATATGACAGAGCTTTTAAAAATATTTTAATAAATATCAGTGGATCTCAAGAGTTTCAGAAAGAACTTGATGTGAAGTCTTTACACCTTCTTGTCATTGCAGCTACACCGTTAGTATACAAATTGGACAGTGTTTCCACAATCCAGTGTGAAGTGTTGGTCTGCTTCTTTGAAAGTTGCATCCACAGCAAATTGGTTTGGTTCTTCTTTGTGAGACAGATGATATGACTTCTAGCATTTCTCGTCAGGGTTTTTAACTCATGCTATTAACTACACACAGTTACTAACGTGTGGTATACTAAATCCGGTCTGGGAACCCCTGAGGGCTGGGGAAGGGAGGTGAGGAACAGCTAATCTTTAGTAAGGTGGAGGGTGAAGGTGAGTGTTCAGAATCACACAACACTATAGAGCAGATGACAAGACCAGGCATCCTGGAAGACAACTGCTGTTAGGGTGAGGCTAACAGTTCCACCACATTTTGACCTACCAACCTGGACAGTCACCTTACTCCATCCTTCATCTTAAACAGTGGTGCAGACTGGACCTCCAGGAGGAGAAGGAGGCTCTGGGCCAGGTCTAGGCTGTTCTCCATCTGGGCAGGAGATCTTCAGAAGGTTCCTTAGGAATGCTGGGAAGGGCGACAGTGACTGATGGCGCCCCCTGCTGTCTGGGAGTAGCTGCAGCCGTTCCACGCCCTCACCTTCTCTCTCATTCTTCCAGCGTCCTCACCTGTCTTTCTCCTGTCTATCCAGTCTGCTACCCCAGCTATCAGGCTACCTCCCATTTTTTCTGACTTTTTATTACTTTTGTGGATGAGTTCGGATGAGTGCATATCACCAGTAGGTCCAGTGTTCTTGTAAGTGTTCAACTCCTCTCTTGTACGTTTGTTGCTGTCGCTTCTTTTAGAGCAACTATCACATTGCACTGTGATTCTTTTAAGAGCCTTTAGCCCTGTCTGGGCTGAGAGCATTCTAAGATCAGTGTCTTTATCTTACTCATCTTGGTATTCCCTGAGGCAGTATTATTCTAAAATAAGTTTGTATGGAATCTGAGAAAATTCTTCGTGGTCCCAGAATTCTAGTGGTTCTGTATTATACACTAGAAGCTTATACTTCTGATGGTTGAGAGATGTAGAATTCCTTTAAATGGACAAAAGTTAATATTATTAGAATAAATTACAGGCTCAAAGACTCTTGGAATCATAAAATTTATTCAGAATCACCACAACCATCACCATTGCTATCACCTACACTTCTAAAGCTCAAACGTGGCTCTTCGGCCGAGTACAGTACTTGCCTAGATGTAACATCGCTCAGCATTCTCATACTCACACGGTCTCATGCCTGCAGGACTAGAGCTGGGGACCAGAAGGTCAAGCACAGGCTTGACTGAATTTAAACCATTCTCTCAAAAAAAAATCAGGAAAAAAATAAAAAAGAAAAGGAAAGAAAACTAAGATTTCCCCCCAGGAGTACTCTTGACACAAAGCTTAAAATACTTCTGTAATGTCATTTTTGGTTGCTGTTCCTTTACGTGGCTGAATTTACTTACTTAGTTTCACTTCTACAGCAAATGCCAGTCTCTCTAAATGTTACATTTATGAGTAGCAGTGAGTTTGAGTAGAAGGACTTTCTATTTTGATGTAGAGTTTCA
>PVJO010001886.1:12901-158044 GCA_004026905.1 Hystrix cristata
TTTTTTTTTTTTTTTTTTTTTTTTTTTTTTTTTTTTTTTTTTTTTTTTTTTTTTTTTTTTTTTTTTTTTTTTTTTTTTTTTTTTTTTTTTTTTTTTTTTTTTTTTTTTTTTTTTTTTTTTTTTTTTGGTCTTCCTTGTTCTTTTTCACTTCCCTTGTTTTCTGTTTTCCAACTTCATGAAAGTACAGTGAAGATGCTTCTTAGATGACTGAATGCCTGTGAATTCAAACTCCTTGAGGGGAACCATAGTTTTAAATAGTACTAAATAGTTATCTATCTAATGCCTGCTAAATATTTATTTGATCAGGATTAACTGGCTTCCTACTCTCTGTATATCATTTTAAAAAAGAAGTCTTCAGTTTACTTCTTAAAAATGTTTCTTTCATTGTTTTTGCTTCTAGATTATAAAGCTTTTGAAGAGGCCGCTGAACACTTCCAGCCTTACATCAAGTTTTTTGCCACCTTTGACAAAGGTGTAAGTACCTGTGAAACCCCAACATAAATAGTGTCACAGACACAGAGGATTAAAGTTTGAGCTTTCTACCTCTTGGTCTTTTCTTTTAACAACATTGAACATCATCCTCTGTCTTTCCTCCAGAAGTGTTAGAATGAGAGATGAATGAAAATATGATTAAAAGGATATAAGCAAATCTCTAAAAATATCCAAAGTGACAGTCCACCTTTATCCTCCAATATCCCAAGAAGAGGAAGCATGTGTGCCCAGAGTATGTCTGTCCACTCTTCCCTTTTTCCTCTCCCTTTCTGGGGTTGAACCCTTCCCCTTCCTCTGGGTTGGGATGGGAAATTGAACCAGGAGGAACACTGACTCTCTGAAGCCCTGGTGCTTTGGAAAGTAACTTCTGGGAGATGTTGTTGATGTACTTTCTTATAATCCAGTTGGTCTTCTTATCTGAGCATGACAAGTGATTTTATAAACCAAAGAACAGCAGAGACCAAGAGACCTTGAAGCAATGGGTAATTTACTTGGGGTCTGTGTGGCAGAGGATTCTACTCTAGTTCCTTCCTGGCCATCATTTGTTAAGTGCCTTCTGTGTGTTGGGCAGTTTGCTATAAAGTCAACTCTCCATATCTGTGGAGCTCCACATCCACTGATTGAATAGCCTGAGGGAAGAAAATAACCAAAAAACAATTATGTCTGTACTGAACACGTTCAAATTGTTTCTTGTCATTATTCCCTAAACAGTTTAATAACTGTTTACGTAACATTTATATTATATTGGGCATTGTGAGCAACGCAGAAATGATTTAAAGTCTTTGTAGGAGATAAGTGGCTTATATGCAAATACTACATCAATTTTAATATGGTACTTGAGCATCCCTGGGGTGTCCTGGAACCAACTTCCCATGCACACTGAGGGATGACTTAATCATGTCTATATTGTCCCCAGTCCTGCAAACAACTTTGAAAGAAAGGTAAAAACTACTTCTCTTATGAGAAAACAAACTTACAAAGCTTAAAAAATATACAAGGTCTCCAGTAAATTATTGGTAGCTCCGAGATCCAAATTTAGGACACTCTATACCCCAAATCCTGCCTCTGTACTATGACATTAGATAGAAGACCCTATGCCTGCCCTTGAGGATCAGGGTGCACAAACACACACCACAAATAACGCATACAACCACAAATACTGCATACACACATCACAATACGGATATCAATTGGCTAAGATCAATTGTGGTACAATACAGATATCATGCGCCCCAACCGAAAAACAAAATTATTACAGTTGATAGAACAACTAAATCTAAGACAGACTAACTCTTTAATGAAATACAAGTAAAAGTTCATCAGAAAGTGGCCTCCTAAGGAGCAAGGCAGTTGGTGAGCAGTGCTGTGGTCTTTATCCTGGGATGAGTTCAGATATTCTGGAAAAATAAGAGAGGCCAACAGATGTGGGAGCAGGGAAGGGTGCAAAGAAAAGAAATCACATTTGATCATATATATCCATTTCTGTGGCTATGGCCCCTGTCTTCAAACCTATAATCCAGAAAAAAGGTCTATAATCAAAGTAATAGAATATAAACTTGAAGCAAGTTTACCTTAATTGTTGGATTTCAGAGTTGGGAGAGATCTTGGGCAAGAACACCAAAACACTAATAATTATCACTTATTAAGTACTTATGTGCCAGACTCTGTCCTGAGAGCTTCATGTGGGCTTTCTCATTCCACCCTTTCGACAAGTTCGTAAGAAAGGAATGAGGTTTCCATTCCCCAGGTAAAAGCGAGGTGCTGAGAGATGGTCACATAGCAATAGTAAAGCTGGGTGCAGTCTGGGGCTGGCCTAATTTCACAGTCAATGCTGGCTGCTACAGTTGCCAGAGAAAGAAGCAACACAGGTTAAATTCTTAGTTGGTGTGTGGCACATGGTAAACACTCAGAAAATATCAGCTAGCTAAAGAACTGTTGTTAATGAGAAGAGTCATCCAGGCCCAAGATGATGGGAGGGTGGAAAAGGACATCGGAGCAGGAGAAACACAGAAGCCTACACTGGCTTCATCACTGGCATTTGGCTGTCATGGGCCAGGTGTGGCTAAAGGCTTGCCGGCCCGAGCAGAAGAGAATCAGGCAAACAAGTCTAGCCACGCAGCAAAGCCTTCGTTTTCAGATGGGTGGTTTGGTTTTGAGTTCAGGGTAGTATTTGTCCTCAGAAGTGCCTCCCAGTCCAAGTAGTTGGTTTTGTGTCTGTGGCCTGTGAAGAAGGTGAGGTCAGGCTATAATTAAAAACTTGGAAAGCTGCTTTACTAAAATCTCTGAAAGACACTGAGTCATAAGCGCCACCGTTGGTGTAGCCTTGTGGGATTTCATGACATTTAAAAGACACACATTCTCTCTACCTCCTTATGGGTCACAGAGGCTGCTCTAGGGGCACTCAGATGCCAGCTGGGACTTGCAAGCACCGTGGTGGGGGGGGGGGCGGTGCCCAGCGGGAGATGGTGAGGTCTAGAAGGCATGAGCGCAGCCTCACTAACATCCAGCAGAGGGTGCTAGAGCAGAAGAGCGGGAGAGTAATGAATGTCTTGAGGTTACAGAAAGAACCCGTTTGTGCGACACACCCTAGGGAACCTCAAAGGGACCGGGAGGTGCTTGGTAGAGCTTTGAAACCAGGAGAAGCAAGGGCTGAGGAAGCAGTCACACAGTGACAGAGATGAGAAAGCCAAATGATAGAAGTTGATGCGACAAGAGGACTTGGTCATCGATGAGGTAAAGGAGAGAAAAAACAAAGACCCCCAAATAAGATTAAGATTGAAAATTTCAAGACAGCAAAGACTAGGAAGTTACTGAAACATGACGAAATCTAGGAAGAAGAAACTATTGAAGAACATAAGCAGAAGTTATGAATCCTACATGTTTACAAATTAAGAAAACATTCCACCAGAGATGTCTTCCATCCATCCTCTATTCACTCACACACTCACTTGACAAGTATTTGCTGAGGGCCTCTAATGTGCCAGCCACTCTTCCAGGTATCAGGGACACAAACACCATTAAACAAAACAGGTTCTTACCCTTGGAAAATTTAGAGGTAGCATCGGGGAGATGATGCAAAGAGAGAAAGTAAAGAAGTGATTAAACCAATAAATACATCGTGAATTGGATAACTGTAAAAGGGAGAGATGTCAAAGCTGCTAATCCAGATTTGGAAGTCAGTAATTGCTAACCACTGCCATATTGGTATAGTCAAGGAGCTTTTAAAATCATTGAGCTGTGGGTTCACTCCTAGAAATTTAGATTTTTTAGGGTTGTGGCAAGGTCTGAAAAACTGCATTTTCAAAAAACTCCCCAGGAAATGTCATAGGGTGGACAGGCTTGAGACCTAATCTATTGACCCTGATCCTAAGTCAAGCCACAAGAAGGCTCAACCCCTCTGAGGAACAGCTGGGACAAGGCAGGGTTGGGGCAAGGATGGCACCTGCTCTGCTCAACCCGGCAGCCTGAAGAATGTCAGTTCTAATGATCTCATGTCACCTCTCACTGGCCCGCTCCTTTCTCTGTCTGGGACCACTGAAATGAAAAATTGTTGTCTCTTTAATCATGCTGCGGCCCAAGGGAGCTGAGATAAGCTAAGAAAAAGTCGAAGAGTAATGTCCAGAAGGCCTAAGTTCATTTTGTGCAGTTTTTCATTGGCAACATCTGAACTGGCTTGCTAACTTGTAGAAAAACCACCTGTTATGGTTTGTGTCTAGCTGTCCCTCCAAAGCCTCACGCGGTCATAGGTGGGGCTGGATCTAGAGTGTGTGATTACTAAATTAGTCCACTGATTGTTTTGGTATAATTCATCTGGGATCAAGGATGTGATGCTAAGATTGAGGGTATTAGGGTTAAGGGTGGGAGTGCTACCCACCCTAAAGCCGGGTAGCCTGGATAAAATATAAGGGACAGAAAGAGGCTTGCTTACCCTCTTGTTTGCCCCACCTCGCTTACCTTGCTGCCTTCTGCCTGTCTGCCACCCTGCTTTGGATCCAGCCAATCGTGGACTGAAACCTCTACAAACTGTAACCCAAATAAACCTTTCCCCCTTAACTTTGGGTGTTGGGTATTTTGTCTTAGCAACAAGAGAAAATTAACTAATACACCACCTGTATCAAAATTCATACACATGCAAATGTTAAGAATGAGCCATTTTACTTATAGCTTTCTTGCCTTTGCCCAAATCTATTGTAACTTCTTAAAGAACAAGAAAGCATGGAGAAACTCATTTCATGGGTCTATCCAGCTTTTAATAGTGTAATGCATTCTTATTTAATCTCAGTGCCCATGAACCACATCTGTTCCTAGAATAGTGCCTTAGATGCAGAAGGCCCCACTAACTACCTACTGATGAGATGAATGAATAACTTCACCAGTCAATCTGCAGTTTTTACCATCCAAGACACAATCACAAGAATGCAAGGAAGGCATCCTCTGAGATATGTGGTGGGGGCACTCCAGGAGCGTGGTGGAGAGGAAGTGGAGAACCTCTGGACAAGTTTACTATAACTTTATTTATAGACCTAACACTCAGACCCGGACACCGGCATTCAGGGACCAGAGAATACCATGACAATACACACATGTGTGCATGCCCCCACACACGTGCACACACACACATGCATGTGTGCACATGCACAAGTATAGACACACCAGTGCTACTTGCCTCGATGGTTCTGATCAGCTCTCTCTCACCTTTAGGAAGCCTTAATTATAGCAGATGAATTGATGAGAACATATGAGAAGAAGAACAAGGAACCATCTCACTAAAACACATACCTTGTATCACTGGGACACACGTGTTTTCCTTTCTTTACACTGTTAAGGAGAAGGTCATTTTCAGTGGAAAGAATGCGGGAATACAGACAAACTGGAGGTTTGGAATGCTTCACGCACTACTGGCTCTGCCCTTCCAGATATATGATCTTGATGAATTCTTGCCCCATTGTAGCCTTAGGTTTCACATTTGTGAAATAAGTATAATAGTTCTCACCTCGTACAACCAAAATGAGACTTAAATAATCTATCCAAAACAGTAAGCACTCTGTGTATTGACTATTATTGCTGTTTTTGTTCATCTAGTCACTTCCCATTTCCTAGCAACACAGGTTTCTAGTCCCTAGAAGAGTAAATGAACTCAAAAAGACCAGAAGCCAATGTCATTTTCAAGCCTCTTCTCCTTCCAGCAAACCTAAATGCTTGTTGTATCTTTGCTTCCCTCCACCCCGCCCCACCTCATCACTCCACAATCCACAAGGCATCCAGCAAAGAGAAGAGGAGAAGCAGTAAGGAAAGCTCCACATTTCCCTCTCTTAAAACAAAATCAACATGACAATAAAATCCCCTTTGACTGATTGCAGCTCTTAACAGGGGCTAGTTTCTGAGCAGGATGCTGGAATTTCTTTCCCCTAAGTACTGTAAGAAATGTTTTTTGGAATATAGTGACCTGGAATTAACAGCAGTCGATGACAAAAGCCATCTAGACATAAGCATTTCCTCAGAATGGACCTCGTTGTGTAAGATCTTATGTAACACCCAGATCCTCCCCCTCCCCAATTAGTCACGGCCCCTGGGTCACTGGGTCGCTGCACTGTGGTTACCACCACAGGGCGACAGCTCCTAGGCAATGCCTCTGCCACTTCAAGGGAACCACTGTTCATCCTGTGCTTTCTTGGCCCACAGCTCTGAGCAAGAGAAGAATGGCATTTGGTTTTCTATTGAGCGTTGCACATTCCAGGCCTCTCAAATCATGTTGCAAGACGAGGTCCTGAGTTCAGTGGCTTTGCAGGCCAACACGGCAACCATTCTGCCTTGACAACAGACTGACATGTGGCCACTTTAATCGAGAAAGAAAATGTCTTTCAGGTTATGGGCTGGTTCCCTGAGGTTTTATCTGTTATTTGGTTTTATCTATTTTTATCTACTTTAATGAAGAAAGAAAATGTCTTCCAGGCTATCGGCTGGTTCCTCAGGGATTTTCATCGATTGTACAGTGAGCCACCCATCCTGGCTCACTGAGGACTATCCAGATTTTAACACTGAAATTTCCACATCCCCAGGAAACACCTCTGTCCTGAACAAAGCAGGAGAGTTGGTCACCTTACGATTGTTAACACGCTGGGCAGTTCCCAGAGCCAGACAAACCACCAAGCAAGTTTGGAGCCGACAGGTTGGACCTCAGGGCCTGCCCTTCAACCTAAATAGCAATTAGTACTTATGAGCTGATCAAGTGCAGATTAATAGATTGACTTCAATTCTGCATACCTGTCTGCTTGACGGGTTCCACCAAAATGGCTTGATGAAATCCACACAACATGTTCCATTGGCTTTACTTCCTCCTCCAGCCCCAGCAAATATAGTAGAGTGATGATGAGGGTAGATGATACCTTCCCTTTTCATTCCAGCTGTTTCCTGCCCCTGCTTGTCCATCATTTGTCAGATGAGTCTTTTTTTCTCTATGTCTCTATGTCTGTCTCTGTTTCTGTCTCTCCTCTGTCAGTCTGTCTGTCTCTCTCCTTTGATCACAGAAAGAGATTGGTCCAACCCAGGCAATAGGTGATGAACTCCTGTTACTTTAACATTAAGTTAAAACCATCCATATACTTTGTGTTTTTGCCAGACAGCAAAGACACTTCTGGTGGACGAGCAATGCAACTACTCTAGACTAGCACTCAAATAAACTGTTGTCTTATTTCTGTTATAGGTTGCAAAGAAATTGTCCTTGAAGATGAACGAGGTTGACTTCTATGAGCCATTTATGGATGAGCCCATCGCCATCCCCAACAAACCTTACACAGAAGAGGAGCTTGTGGAATTTGTGAAGGAACACCAAAGGTGCCTGGGATGGCATGTGGGGAAGGGAGTCTGGGGTCTGGGGAGTGGGGAAGAGCCCCTTGGTGCTGATGATTCAGATCCACCAAGAGCAGCAACCTAAAGCACCCCAGGCAGAACGCTGGTCATCGATAAATGGCAGGGATATTGCTACTTATGAACATGGGTCTAAGCTTGCAAGCTGGGTTAGACTACCTCTGCCCAGTCAGCAAATCTGAAAGCCAGAGTGAAATTTAAGTAAAAGTCTACACTAGTAACGGTACAATTTAGTAGAAAGATTTCTGTATATCAAGCACCATGCCATGTGCTTTATGGGAGCTACTTTATCTCATCTCCAATCTTATGCGGTAATATTGCTATCCCAGTTTTATAGATCAAGGAATATGACTCAGAATAGTTAACCTAGACAAAGATGAACATCTATGCATATAACTTCAAGGAGAGGGATAGTTGATACTATTCAGTAGCTCCAGCAGAGATCAGCAAACCCTTTTTCTGAAAGACCAAATAGTAGATTTTCAAGTTCTTTGGGCCAGATGCCCTCTTCTGCAACTTCTCAACTCTGCCCTTATAGCACTGACGTAGCCGTAGCCTGTGTGTAAACAAATGGGTGTGGTTCTGTCCCAACTGAAATTTATTTACACAACAAAACACTGGCTGGATTTGGCCCATCAGCTGTGGGCCACTGATCTGTTCTTGAGGAAGAACAACTATGGGAACATGTACCACGGTAGTGAGCTCACTGCCTTACCCAGCCTCCCAATGTACAAGCGTAGTTTTTGGACCTAGAACCCCATGGTCCTCTAGTCTCTATAAGGAGGCAGCACACGAAGGAACATGTATTATTGTGTCTCACCAGCTGGAGGCGTAGCTGAGTGGCAGAGTACTTGCCTAGCATGTGCAAGACCCTGGATTCAATGCTGAGTATCACCAACAAAAGAGAACAAAAAGTCTCACTGTTTGCCAACATTCAGAAACACACGAAACTGTGAACAAAATGTAGGTCTACTTGCTCCCCCTCAAAGATTCCCAAGGGGCTTGCGATGGATGAGCCCCCCAGTAGAACAGTGGCTGTTCTGGTCTGGAATGACCGAGACATCCTGTTATCTTTCTCCAGTTTCCTCCTCTGGGACCTGCTCTGGGCTCTCAGGAATGGCACCTGTGTGTGAGGAGAAAAGTGCTTCTTGCCCTAGGAATGAACAAACCCTGTACCTCTGACCCATTGTTTATAATGGACCTGACCTGCCCGGGATCAAATGAGTCTAGGGACTAGCTCGGTGCTTTGGGCTTAGGTCTCTCCTGACACAGCACACAGAGCAGCTCCACTCTCTTGGGGCAGAAATGGGTTTGGGGGCTTTTCATGCTCTTGCAAGTGAACCAACAGCTCATTTACGCTTCCCAGACTGTGGCTCAGTCTCTGCCACTGGTGATCCTTACTCAAGGAAGCTCCTCCTTTTTTTCAGACCCACTCTCCGTCGCCTGCGGCCAGAAGACATGTATGAAACATGGGTAAGACGGTGGCAAATTCTTTGCTCCTTACGGGGATGAGTGTATCCCCAAGAGGAGTGTCCCTCTGATTAAGTTCCGAGTCTCAGACTGAGTCTTATTTGGCTGAGTTTGACATCTAGGTGGCGCAGTATGGGTGTCTCGCTCATTTAAACCCAGTTCTCCACGGATCCAGCTTAAGCCTCTCTGGTACCAGCCCTTGTTCATTCCTCAGGACTGCTGGCTTCTGTTCATGGCCCACCATTTTACACGTGGAGAAACTGATGATCATGCAGGTTATTACTCAACGACATATAACTGATAAACATTAGTCCTTGGGACTTAATTAAGGCCATCTGGAGTCAAATCTCATGTTCCCTCCAGTATGCTTTCCTGAGTGACTGTATCCTTACGGGGTGTCGTTCTGGTTGGGGTGGGGGAGAGAAGACTAGCGTGGAGCATTTATTTAGGAAAATCTGCAGGGCTGGATGAACAGAACCAGGGAGTAACCTGACACTATTTTGCTGGTACATAGCTTATCTGGATTTCTGAAAGAGAGCAAACATTTCACAAGACTCTGAAGGACAAATAATTGAGTCTAAGGGTGTATGTTATTTAAGAACAACCAGCACAATAGAAACCTATTTTCCTAACATTTAATCCTTTCAAAACTTAACCCGTGAAAGGTCTTGTTACTAAATTCAAATATTAATAATAAAAGGGTACAACAATACTTAAACATATTCCTTTTTAAAATTGTTTTTACTTTTTGCTCTAAAATAACTTCAGACTTGCAAAAATAGTGCAGAGAATTCCATTATTTCTTCACACAGATTCCCCAAATGTTAACGTTTTGTTACTTTGACTTCCCCTCCCCCAGGCACATTTTTTCCAAACTGTTTGAGAGTGAACAGCAGACCTAATTTTCCTTCATCCCTAAATACTCATGTGTTTTCCAGAACAAGGGTTTCCTCTCATAGCCGCAGTACTATGATCAAAACCAGGAAATTAACACTGGTATGTCTCAACTCTCTAATCTAGAGACCTTAGTTGCATTGACAGTTATCCCTCTAATGGACTTTATTGCAAAAGAAAACACTTTTTCCTCAGCCCACCATCCCATGCAGGATCTCATGCTTGCATCTGGTCATTATTTTTCTTTAGTTTCCTTTCATCTTGAACAGGTTTTTGGTCTTTCTTTCTTTCATGATGGAAAATACTATTTTAAATTGAGAGCAATTATTGTTGTTCTATTTTGCCTTTTATTTCTTTCTTTTACTTTCTTTCTTCCTTCCTTTGTTCCTTCCTTCCTTGCTCATTGTTTCCTTTATCACTGAAAGACAATTGATTCTCAGTTATCTAGGCTCCGGGGAGGGAGAGAATACAGATGTCCTCCTGGACACCCCAGTGTCACACCCAGAACCATGGCCTCCGTGGCCCTAGAGTCCACATCCTCTGCACACACCCAAGTCTGCTGCAGAAATCATCTCCCCACATTAGAGGCAGATGGCGAGTGCAATCTTTGCTGTCTGCCTTCATTCTTTGCTTTCTTTTCACTTACGAAGATAAATTACAGCCTTTTGCTATAATATAAAATCATAATGATGGCTCATATTTTTTCGTATTATTATATATTCATTTGTTTTCTCACTGGGAAAGGTAGTGCATTAAGTTTAGCCAAGTAGAGTGGAAGACAGAAGTAACGGTTTGCTCCACAGTCGCCCACTCTGAACCAGCTGCCTGACTTCCTCAGAAGCCCTAAGCAGAACGTGCCAGGCCCTCGGCTACATCTCTAAGTAGGGAGGAAGGCAAGAGAGGCTCCTCTAAGGCCACTAGTGCATCCTTAAAAGGAGGAAGCAGAATGCAGTTGGTCAAAGGGATCCGGAGGAGCCGCTCCCCATTTCCCTTCCCATCCACCCATTCCCTCTGTGGAGGGCACTGCCCCAAAACATTGGCTTCAGAAACTTAAACCAAGATTTGTGGAAAGTGACCAATTAATGAACTTAAAAGTCTTTATCTTCAACATTCACTTTTCAGGGATTTGGGGATTTAGCTCAAGTGGTAGAACACTTGCCTAGCAAGCACAAGGCCCTGAGTTTGATCTACAGCACCCCTCTTCAAAAATTCACTTTTCAGACACTACAAAATATTTAAATAAAATAGGAAAACTAGCTAGGCTAAAGCAACTATTCACCTTTTTCTCCGCCCTAATTGGGCAGATTTTTAAAGTAGCAGATCATATGAAAACGTATCACGTATTATTGCTAAAAAACTGGTGTCTAGCAATATTTGTTGTCTGCAAATTCTAGAGCATTTATTTATTAATGTATTTGTTTATAATTTTCAAAGAATATCAAGGTGAAACAGGGTGATCCAATGCTGGTCTCTCGTGCTCCTTAGACAGTCCAAGTGGTTAGCCAGAGTCCTTAGCAACTGCTCCCAAGGGATGGGAGTCAGAGATTTCTTCTGGAAGAATCTTTCCTCTGTTGCAATAGCAAGTACTTCCGGGATGAGGCCAAAGACTTCTAGACAAGCCTGTAGAGTGCTCCATTGCACCTTAGTTAGGAAGCCTACTAGTCTAAACTCACTTTTTTCTTTGTGTCTCTTCATTCAACATGAGAATATTCAACAGAGATGAAAGAAAGAGAGCACAATATTGACCATGGTAACATCTAGTTGGTAGGTAATTGATGACATTACTTTATTCTTATCTCTAATATTTTCTAGTTTTCTCCAGTGATGAGTGTATAAGATTCTTATGGCCACACTCTTCTTTTGAGCCAACAGACATTAATATGAATCTATTACATTGTGCTAATCATGGAGCTATCAAAGTGCACATTGCTGAACTGTTCTTAGGATCCCACACTTGAATAGATGAACCAGTCTCAAAACATAATAGTAGCCCATTGTTCTCACCACTGTGACAGAATGGTTCACAAAAGACTGGGGAATCTGGAGGAGAGTGTTCATCCAAGTAACCCCCAAATCTTCGGTGTTTGGGGGATCTAGTGCATTCACACTTTCTATACAGGCCAATTTTCAGTCTCTTTCAATTTAAGAGCCACTGATCGGAGTTTGCACGTTCTGAAAACCCTGCCAAAAGACAGACAGTTCCGGATGCTGTTGTCTATCGCTCCCTCCAATTCCTGTTCTGAAATCCCAGAACTCAAAGTGCCATATTAGGAGGTGGGGACTTCAAGAGGCACTGGGGTCGTGAGGCCAGAGCCCTAATGATTGGGATTAGTACTCTTATAAAAGAAGCTCCAAAGTGCCAGCTGGTTCCTTTCATTTGGAGGACACAGATGTGTATGTACGAAGCAAAAGGCAGTAGCAAGCCCTCATCTAACACTAAATCTACCAGTGCCTTCAGCTTGGACTTCCCAAGCTCTACAAATAGGAGGAACAAACCTCACCAGTTTTTCTTGTTTGTAAGTTGCCCAGTTTCTGGTATTTGTCATGGCAGCCAGAATGAACTAAGACACTGGGCTTTGGGACCAGACAGAGCTGGCTTGAATCCCACTTACGTCACTACCAGCTCTGTGGCCTTAGGTTAATCACTTTGATGCTTTAGGCTTTAAATGCAACTTTCATTTGCAATTTAGAGAGAAAACATTTGCAAAGTACTTAGACAAAAAGTGGCAAATGGCAGATATGGTCACCATGTTAATCGTTGTTGTTATTTGAGAGCATAAGCCCTTCTCTCGGAGCTTGCCATCTACTTGATGAACGAAGACTCACGAGTTTAAAAAGGGAATTTCAAGGCAGTGAGGTCTAAAGGCAAAATGGGTGATCTGGGTTGCAAAGATGTTGGGCATCAGCGAAGGCCCTTGGCTTGGCCCTGGGCTCGCTGGGCACTGCGGTCAGCTGCCCCCTCCTCATCAGTCGCACTGGGTTCTCACTGAGTAGCCCCCCTCCCTGGCTTGCCACCCGTGAATTCTTGCTCTGAGAGTTTATTACTGAAAATACCTGGCACCTAGCACACACCGGCTTCTTGACAGGTGTTCGATACAGGTTCGTGCGCTGAATCTGTGAGATGCACGCAGAGAGTAGCTTGGTCCCTTGGTTACGGCTCTCCATCCAGGGACTGCAAAGGCCTGGGGAATGACAGGCATATTACTAAGAGCCTCTTAGAAAACGAATATGGATTCTTAATTCTAAAACCAATTTCCAAGCGCGTTCTAGAAGGGCACACAGAAATGAGGCCGGCTTCACAGAGTTAACAGCATTCACTTCCAGCTGATGGCAGGCGACAGAGACACAGGGCTGCCTAATGAGAACTGATCGGGATATTCTGTCTGGCAATAATAGCAAATGTAAAACAGTGAAACCTCAGACTCCCCTTCTGGTTGCTGTCGGATTTATGTAATAAACTGGCGCGTACACACGTATATATCTGTAACATTCAATTCCCCAGAGAATCTGGCTGAGGCAGCATCCACTCTCTTGCTCTTAATAATAATATTTTCTATTTAATCTCTCATAGAATTTTTGGAGGTTTTATCATGCCAAAAGCAAAGGAAAAAATTAGCATTTAGATAGGATTGCACTAGCATTAAAATCAATTGAAATGGAAACGGAGATCAGGGGAGGGTTGAGACTCTTGGAGGCTTCTTTCCCCATAGGATGATTCTGATATTCGAGGTGCCCAATAAACACCTCCTCCTGTCCGCCATAATCAGTATTCACTCGGCTCTGCCCCTGGTGCCTCGCTCTCACACATATTCCTGTTCAAGTCTCCTGAGGGTCATGTTTCTTATCCAAGAGGCCCCTCTGGACTCCTGCTCTCCCTTCTCCAGGAATAATGAATGCCAGGAAGACACAGGCAGTGGCCATTTCCATCCAAGACGTGGAAACACAACATGCCCCTAGCTTGTCAGCAGCACTCCAGTTTCGACAATCTGGTCAGACACTGATTATCCCTCCTGGTGATGGGTCCTCCCAATGGACTGACATCACCGAGAGGCCTCCAGAGTGCTGGTTGCCCTTGGAGCTCCTGATAAACCAAACTTACATTCTTCCTCATTTTGATTTCTGCTGCCACTCTTCTGGACCCACCAGACCACAGGAGTGAGGCTCACTTAATGCTGAGGTCTCGTGCGTTGTTGCTATTTTTCCTGTCTTGTAAACCCCTGTGTCTGAATCCCTGATCAAAATTCCATGCATTCCTGCAAGCTCTTTATCAGTGTTCCCTTCCTTAATGTGCTTGTTCATCTCTGCCTCTGTGTCACTCCCCCACAAGGTTTCCATCCCCACCTCTGCGACCCTGACTCTGGTACCTTCTTTTCTATCTTTCCACCTGAGATTATAACCTCTGATTCTTTTCTCCTACAGGAAGATGATTTGAATGGGATCCACATTGTGGCCTTTGCAGAGAGGAGCGACCCAGGTAGGACCTCCCCCCAGTCTGTTTAGCCTTAGCAAAAGCAGACTTCCGGCCTTCCTTAGCCCTCGCCTTCTCTTCTCTTCCCTCGCATCCACAACGCAACCACAAGATATCGGGCACCCCCTGGTGGTCGCCCATTCAGCACAAGTCTGTCTGCAGTTGTGCACACGAAGGGAAGAGAAGGTGTGGACAGATGAGAAATTCAAACATCCTGCTTAGAGGCCCAACCTGGGAAGCAGCACTGGGCCCTGAGGAGAATAGCCAAGCATCCTGGCCTTACAGGATGTGGGCGTGTGTGGTGTGTGGTGTGTGTGTACTTCCACTCACGTTAAATGTTCATTTTCGACTTTTGCGATCTAGCCTATACAAATCACTATGCTATATTAACTTAATAATAAATGCATCCTTTAATAGTATAAAATATTTGCTTAGATAATATGAAAATGAGAAACCCAGCAGCTTATTTTAAGAAGCACAAAATGACCCTATAAATGGATGAGTAACTTTGTTTTAATTCTGTGATTTAGACATTTCCCTGGTTTCCCTCTTTCAAAACTTATAGTGAGGAAAGTGCAGAAAAAGTTAATTTCACAGGGTGAGCATCCCTATGGTGATGTCCAGTGAGACAGAGAGGCCCCAAAGTGGAAGTGGAGATTTTGAGATGTCTTTTGGGAAACTTACAATGATCCAGAATGCAACCAGGGGAGGTGAGGAATTTCACTGGTGATGGCCTGGCAGCCAGACCTTGGACACAGATGCTTGTTGGGGAGACCAAAACCTGACAGTGTCAGACTGCAAGCCCCAAGTCTCCCTAGGCTACTGAGAAAGTGCTCTCATGAATGTGTGACTTTATGGGGCTCTGAGGCAAGCTGTGATGTGCCATTAGGCTTGGGAACCACTGTTCGAAGTAGTGTGGGATTATATGGTATTTGCCAGGGACCTTAGCCTCCTTCTTGGAGAAAGATCTATAGATGCCCTCCAATAGAGATGAGAAAACAGAGGCTCAGAGTTTAACAGACTGCCCATGAGGACACAGAGGCATGCCATGAAGGAAGACAGGTAGCCTTGTCTGGCTGTGCATTCCTCAGCCCTCAGCAGTGCCTTGACCATGGTAGGTGCCCAGGAGATGCTGTGGGACAGATGAGTAGAGAGTCAAAAGACTATCTGATAGACTGAAACTCATTTTTATCATACAGTTTTTAAAATGAAAATATAATGCACGTATCGTAATAGTCACCCTTTACAAAGTGTGTAGTTCAGTGGGTTTTCGTTATGTTCACAGAGCTGTGCACACATCAGCACTAATTCCAGAATATTTTACTCACTTCAAGGTGATGAAAAACCCCATTAGCAGTCATTCCCAGGCTCCCCTTCTTCGTCCCTGGCAACCGCTAATGTCTTACTGTTTCTGTAGATGTGTCTAATCTGGACATTTCATATAAACAGAATCGTGTAATATATGACCTTTGTATCTGACATCTTTTACTTAGCATGGCAG
Source organism: Hystrix cristata (assembly GCA_004026905.1). Lineage (NCBI taxonomy): Eukaryota > Metazoa > Chordata > Mammalia > Rodentia > Hystricidae > Hystrix > Hystrix cristata. The sequence goes on from PVJO010001886.1 coordinate 28,594, forward strand.
TTTAAGGTGTATCCTGTTAAGGTTTATCCATAGCATGTTTAAACACTTCATTCCTTTTTAGGGTCAAATAATATTCTGTTGCATCAAAACCAAATTTATGCTCCAACTTTTTTATTAAATTGTTAGAATATCCATTGATGTGCCAGATTTCTCATCACAGACTTGCAGAGTTGGAAAGCCTCAAGGAGATCTAGGCTTCAAAAAACCAAAACAGTAGGCAATATAGTTTCAGCTTCTTTTCACAGACTCTGGCCACTCCCTCTGCCCCTGGAGGAGAAAATAGCAAAGGAATCCAGTTGCCTAAGGTTTACAAGCTGCAATCAAACAGAACCAGATCCCTGGTATTGTGTGAACAGAGATGAGGTTGCCACTGGCAGCGGCCTGCTGGCGGGACTCCAGGGGGCTTCCACCCCCCTCCCCCACTCCATCCTCCATTCCAGGATTATGGGGAGGCCCGTCTGGCTCTCTGGAACAATAGAACAAAGAGGCCTCCCTGAAGTTGCCGAAACCTGTTTGACAGAGATTGCTGCTGTAATGAATCAAGCTCCTGAAACTACTTCCACCTCCTCCCTACACAAATATCCCTGGGCCTGAAGCGCTGCCTTTCCCAAAGAGTCCAAGCTGGGGCTTGTCGCCGGGAAGCCTCAGCAGCGCACTGGGGGTGGGGCTGGGGGGGCACCCCAGAAACGCCGTCTTTCTGCGAGGGGCACAGGAGCTTGCCACTCAGGCTGGGAGAAGGAAGGACTCTTCTCTGAAAGTCCTGGTAGTTAGCGATTTACCTGCAGGGCACTGATGTGTAACCTGGGACCAGAGGCCCAGCTGCACGTCTAGGAATTTCACTCCCGCACAGGCAGTTCCTGGAATCCCTTTGCTCTTGACGGCAAGTTATATACTATTGCCTAATCAGATCGCTACCCACCTACCAAAGAGGAAGGATATGCATCCAGGAAAGCTTGCAGCTCTTCTTAAACAGAAAGCAGTATAGAGGAAATGTGTCAGGGCTTTCTGTAGATGATCTCCTTTCATCCTAAAGCCATTCTGTGATATGTGTGTGATCAGGATTCCAGTGTCATGTGGGGAGAGTCTTAGAGGCTAAATAACTTGCCCACTTCACTCTCGGTATCTCAGCCAGGATTCATATGCCAGCAGGCTCTCCTGACTCCTAAATGCATCGAGTATGAGGAAGGTGCTTATGTGAGGTAACAGTCCCAGGAGGGAGGTTCTATTTTAATTCCCATTTTACAGCTGAGGCTGAGAGAGGTTAACTTGGTGGGAAGCAGTGGAATTCAGCTGAGGGCTGTCTGGCTTCCCAGCCCTCACCCTTAACCACAAGGCCCGGCTGCAGGCCGACTCACACACCATTGAGTTCCCACCCTGATAACATTGTTCAGTACACCTTTCTTTCACTCTGCTGTCTTTCAACTCTACCTCTGACATTTTAAAGACAAGAGAAGGGAGAGTCACACTAGAGCAGTGACATGTTCAAGATCACAGTGTTACAGGCACAGCAGAAACGTGAGCTTAGATTTCCCAAGGGCTCCTTCTGGTCGCCATCCACCCTATTACTCACCTCCCTGGCCAGCTGCAGGCTTTGAGCATGCGCAGTGCTGCCGCAGTGGAGGGGTCGGGGAAGGGCGGCAAGAACCAGAGGAGTGTGAGTGGAAATGAGAAGAGATCAGCGGCACCTAGAAGCTTGAGCACCCAATTAATGAAGACGAATCCGACTTCCTTCAGCTTTCCACTGGTGCTGTCAGATTTGGAATCTGATGTTCTGAAGCAACAATGACACACATCTATCTCAGTGACCTGGGCCCCCCGGGGACTCTTGTTGCCATCCGAGGCTTTTCAGTCAGAGTTTGTGTTTGCCCCTGCAGGAAGCTGGGCACGTCAGTACTCAGGGCGCAGCAGTGTCTGCTTCTTAGTCCCAGAGCATAATCTCTAGGTTTCCCTCGCTGCTCAGGGCCATAGGCAGGCCGGCTAGGAAGGAGATTTCCTGGGCTCTCTCCTCTTGTTGGTTGCCTGCTGCAGCCGGTCTTCCTGTGCCTGGAACCTTCTTTCTAGCTGCAGCGCTCAGAGCACCAGCCAGAGCTGCTTGTTTGACAGGTTTCAAAATGAACAACTCTCTCCCCTGCCGCCCCCAGATGTGTTTGCATCAGGCTGACATCTTCTTTATAACCCTTGATGAAAGGTTTGCAAAGCAGCGTTTCTACATGAGTGCATGCTGGATGGGTATCCTCCAAGGGCACCGGGAATATCAGTGCTAACGAGCTGGAGATGCAAGGACAGGCTGCTGTCTGCGTGGAGTGGAACGGAATTAGCGATGGGCCCTGGAAGGAATTCTCCAAGCCCTGTTGCACCTGACCTTCCACTGCCTCTCATTCTTGTGAAAATGGTTTTGAGGCCAATTATTAAATTTGGCTTAGCAAGTTCAATATTTGATTCTTACCAGGTACTAAACATCATACCAAGTGCCTAACAAATATCAATGAGTTTAATCTTCACGACAACCCCTGGGTAGGGACCATACGGTCATCTTCTGCAGCGTGCAAGTGGTGAAGCGCAGGCACAGAGAAGTTAAATAACATCCTTAGCCCACACGGCCAGTCAGCGGCCGAACTGGGATTCCAGCCCAGCAGTCTAGCCCCGAGTCTGTGGTTGTAACCACCACCTTACGCTTCTTTCCATCATGAAAATGTATCATTTGACTTTTTCACCAATTCTGGGATCCAAGAACCAGGAAAAGACAGGCATAAAAGAAGGTTAGGTAAACAACAAGGTATTCCTCCGTCTGAGTGCCAGCCCCGAGCCTTGGTGGGCCTCATAGTGTCCTCTGTTCTGAGTAGCTGTCTCACTCTGTCAGGTGGCCTCTTAGAGATTCTGTGTTGTCAAGGAGAGCTCCTGGCCTTTTCTGTCTTCCCGAGGGCCTGAGTTCAGACAGTTCTGCTTTTAGAGAGTAAGTATCACACTTACTGAGGAAACTCCGCACTGGGAATATTATCCCTAACCCCCAAGACAGGGCGGAGAGTGTCACCTGCCCTGTATGCTTCTGTGTCTCACAATCTGACCTGGGCCTGAAGCATTGTGGATACTGAAAATATACCTACCTGAGGAAAAAATAAACCTTTCCATCAAGAAGGATGAAAGTAGTAGGATTAAAAAAAAAACATAAAAAGTAATGAACACTTGATAGGGAGTGAGGTAGGAAACGGAAAAGAGAGAAAATCCTATAGACCCTTCTGCGTATGGCCCACTCTCTTCCCATGATGCTAATAGTGTCTCCTTATTATCAAGAAACCCAGGAGGGAACCAGGCAGTTATTTTCTGCATTTTAAGAGGAGGAAATGGAGGTACCAGAGGGGTTAAGGGATCTCCAAACTCCAGACCCAATGTCCTCTCCAGACACAACCTGTAATGGCGAGACCCCGTGCTGGGGTGGTGGCTGCTCCAAGCCTAGGACTTTCTTCCCGGGCAGAAACCCTGGACCATCATTTCCTGTGGTGTGGAATCAGAAAGACTTATTTCTAGTGGCTTGGTGGACTGGGCACAGCATGGGAGGCAAGGGCAGGGTGGGTGGTGCTGTGGGCCTGTATGTTCCTGGGCCACGGCTTGGTCTGAGATACATGTGTTACTGCAGAATGGGGCCTTGGCCCCCAACATGGCTGTGCCTGGCCTGGAACTGATCTCCTAGGACTTGTTATAGGCTCATTCTCACCAGTCTCTACCAGGGAAGCAGAAAAGAATAATCACCGGTTTCTCTTCCCACAAAGAGATGATTCCCAGAGGCCACTCACTTGCCATGGGAAACCTTCTGGCCCAATGTGCATCCCTCAGCACTCTCCCAGGACTCAATCCCACGTAGCCCAGAAGGAATTATAGTTCTCACTGCCCTCTTCCTTATTTAGGCCCATCTCAGAAACTTCGGTTCCTCTCAGAGGCATCACTAGGTTAACCTGCCCGGCCACTGCAGCTGTGGGTGGGACAGGGCTGAAGAGCACCGCAGCTAGTAAAGGAGGGACTCCGCTCGGGCTGCTGCACGGAAAGGCCAAAGCAGCTACCGGCACCCGAGCTGTTTCCCCCATAACCTAGGCCCCTCCCTCCCTGGTGTCAAAGCCTTCACACAGGGCTTTGGGATCTCAGGCACAAACTTGAGGAAGGAAGATGACAGAAGTGTTGGTAGGAGGACGGAGGCTGGAGAGGGCGGACAGATGGTGGGAATGGCTCTAGATGTGCAGACTGAAGACCTGGGCTAGACTCCCAACTCTGGCTCTTGCGCACATGTGATGTGGGCAAGCTGCTTCCTCACCTTGTGTCTCAATTCTATCCTGTGCAAAATGGGGATAATGAAATCTTCCTACTGCCGTCAACACTAGATGTGAGGATTAAATGCAGAAGTGCTCACTCGGTACCCACTAAGTGCTCCAAATACTCATAAAATAAAGATTGGGACTGAGTAATTACAGACTTTACATGTAGAACAATGTCCTGTGTCCATAAAGAAAGAAATTGGGAAACGAACTTGTGAAAAAGGAGATTTCACAAGGGGTAGTAAGCAGAGTAGATTCTTGGCTTTTAAGGATTATCAGGTCTATAGTTGGCCTCTATGGGGGTCAGAGGGCCTTAGTGATAGACATATTTCACAGAAAAGATGGACAAATGAGTTGGGTGAGGACCATTGACCTGCTCAGACATTGAGGATGTTTGGGAGATCTTTGCTGGCTTTGGGGATTGGTGCGTCTCTAAGAACCTCGGAGAACTGTCCTCTGCTTGCTATGTCTAAATCGCTTTTAGTCTACAAGCCTGTGACTAGTATTTCCCCCTTTTTCTTTACCAGACTGTTTCTTAAAATTCTGGGCTATTCCTTTTGAAAGCTAGATGGTCATAGTCTAAAATGGTCTGTGAGCTGTGTTCATCACTGATAAAGGACACTTTTATTCATTCTAGCCCTCTCATTCACTTTTGTGATCACATGCATCCCCTAGTCCTGTGCTTCATGTTGAGCTACCAAAACTAAATGAAGCTTCCTTCAGCTGCCTTCCCATCAGAAAGGGGGGATCCACAGGGACTATTCCCTGGCAGCTACCAGTCTTAGGTAGACAACAAGCTCTCCCTACGAAGAAACGGAACTTAAAATTCATAGTTTCAGCAATTAAATACATGTGATGCCAGGTTACTTGCTTTAACTCAGCTTTCGCTGATGGATGAAAAGCCACTGAACCAGGTTCACTCAAGGCTGGAGCCTGAAGGGGGCTCCTCAGGGGCTTACCCACCTTGAATCAAGTATCCCCAAGTAAGCTAATGTCTTCAAACAAAGGAGTTAAATTCGGCCTAACCCAGTTACGGAGAGAATGTTTTCATAGTCCCACCAGCTGAAGCCCCATCACTGCATCAGCAACAGAAGCCAGAAGCGATCACCTTGTGATATACTGCCTTGGGAATGTTTCTGGGAGCATCTTTTCTACCGCATGCACCCAAGACTGTATCTAACCTTCTCCTGGTACCCAGAACATGGCACTTAATACACACGTGTTGAATGAATAGGCTAAATGACCAGGCTTAGAGGCTTCATCTGGCTTCGTTTAAACATGTGAATGGCAGTTCACTAGGAAGAACCATGGCTGAGCCTCACTGAGGGGTGCCAGGCAATCGTCTAGTGCTTCAGAGACACCCCTGTTAAGTAGCTACTGTTGTCACCATCCCTGTTTTACACACCAGAAAACAACATACTGCATAACTTGCCCTAAGTGGCCCTTTAAGTGATTCGGATCACAGTCATTTGGCCTGGATTGGAACCCATGTACAGATGTTGTGCTGCGCTGCATCCCTGAAGAGTGGACTCTGTTCTGTTTCTGAAACTATCCGGGGCCACAGGTGGTTGCTCCTTGAAGAATCTATCATCCTGAAATTCAAAAGCTTTCCTTGGACCTGAAACCTTCTCTGGCTTTAATTTCAATCTCATTTCATTAATTGTTTTCTGTGAATGATTTTTGAGCTTTTCTTTGACAAGAACACTCTCTGCACCAAACTCTGCACCAAACTCTTTCAGATCCTTAAAAACTGGCAGTAAGTCATGCTTCTGAATTCTTTCATTTACATAAAAATTCTAATCCATTTGATTTTTTTCCTGAAGAACCCAATTTTTATTCTTCCACCTTTTCCTTTTTTTCTCTAAACCTGTTCTAGAATGTAAAGCAGGAATGTAGTGTATGCTCTTGTATTTACCTTTCCTTTTCATAAATTTCGACATTACGTGAGGGTTGTTTCTATTACAAATAACAGTGCTGCGTTGTGTGTCCAGCTCGTAGTTCTGAATACGGCCACGCACATCTACAACCCTGAGCTTGGACGGTCTCTTGCTTTTCTTTTGTGTAAATCAGCCCTCCCATACTGTACCTCTAGTTTACTCTTTATTAGAATTTGGGTCTCTGTTGTTGAATTCCATCATCCTTGTGAGTTTTAGATTTGTCAAGATCAGTTTAACATTCGAATATCACCTTCCAGAAAAATCACCAATGTCCCTCAATGATTATTCCTTTTTTTCTTTCTGCTGCTGAAAGCAGTAACTGGAGATGTTTAGGAGGAATTTCTCCTTGTGGTCTGTGCATTATGATCTGTAAATCCATAGATAATGTTTGTGGATTTCTATATTTTCCTTTCCTGTGACATGGCCACACACCCAGAGGAGGAGCCATAGTGTCTATGCGTAGCAGCCAGTGACACTCTAGAAGGGCTCAACCCACAGGCAGCAGGAGCGATACCCTCACCCCACCGCCATCCCTATCTGCTAAGTGACAGTTAAGAGAACTCTAAAGCATAGGCCCTATTGATCTCAAGTGACTGCCATGTAATCTTGTTTGCAATATATATATGACACAGATTGAACAACTATTTAGGCCAACCTGCCATCTTTGTAGAAGGGGGCCGAAGACCCTAAAGACCTGCTTCTCCCTGAGAAGTCCCTCTGCTTTCCTAGTAACAATGCCTGTGGAGGTCTGGCAGGAATTGTTATTATCAGTTAGCAACATTTTAAGCAACTACAGCAACTCAGGTGGAACTGCTAAGAATAGGATGCATTTTGCCTGGAATTTGTTGGAGAAGAAGAGGTGGAAGTGACACCTTTACCAAGAAGCTGGACTAGGCAAACAGGAGCCAGCATGCCTGGAGAGGGGACGCTTCAGAGTGGGGCTCAAGTTTCCTGGAAGGCCAGGAAAAGAAAATTTTGCAAAGGGCAGTCACCGCACTGAATTGCCAAGAAGTCAATGGGATGCTTGTCTAGAACACACACATTTCAGGCCACAAATTCAGCTATGCAAGAAATGGAACTTGGTTGTTCAGAACTCAACTGAGATTGCTGTTGAGTTGTACACCACAGAGTAGAGAATGGTCTGACAATTAATTGTTTCCCAGGCCCCTCGACCCATTCTAAGGGACTACGATCTCATTGGTTCCCAGGCATAGTGAAGTGAGGTCATCAACATCTGTCCACACTGGCATCTACAGAGAAGCCTGTCATTCTGTCTGTCTTCTGGGGCTTGTTCCCACCAGTTCATCACTGGCTTTCTTCATCTCACATGCAGGAAGTTATCAGACCCGTCTCCTGTCTCAACTTTGTGTACGTGCCTCAGAAACACGGACAACTCGGGTCTCCTGACGGAGGATTCTGGGGCCTTTCCATTTTCCTGAGTTTCATTCTGAAACAAAGCATGAATCCTCAATACTTTGGGATTCCCTGCACTTATGGAGATTCTATTTGTGTACACATAAGCACACGTGGTTTGTGTTTCTTTCAAGTTCATGCACACATGCAAACACACACACACACACACACACACACACAGAGCTTACATTCTTCAGGACCTGTGGTATCTAAACTCTTCTCTCTGTTCTTGCTGGGACTGGAGGGTAGTGTTGAGGGAGTCAAGTTCACTGTATTTCACTAAACTTTTTTATTTTTTTAATTTTTGCTTATGGCAAAAATGGTGTGGTCCCAAGTCCTCCAAGGTTTATGTTTGAAGCTAGAAGTCTTGTTTCTGCTTTTCCTATGAATCATCCCTCCCTGGGCGCATTGAAGGCTGCTGACTGAACAGAAGGCAGGCAAAGGAGCCTGGACTGGAAAGGGAGGGAAGGGAGCCCCATTTACCATCTCAAAGCCAGGAGATGACTGTGGGTCAGAAGCACACTTAGTTTGAAGTTTTTAGTAATTTCAGGCTGCAGAGAACCAAAGGGTCAGACTTAAGTGCTCTTGGTCCATAGACCAGTGGCTAGGGAGGACTCCAAGGGACAGCACGTGCTCTAAAAACCATGAAGGCCATGAGGACAGGTGATGCTTTGACCTGGGTCGGGATCTTTCTCATTGAGGCAATGCAGATGAACAGATGCACCTTGGCTTCCAGTTAGAAACCAGCCAGTTCCCTGTGACCTTTTAATTTCTTTATTCAAATTTTTTATTGTTTCCTTTGTATAAGCTGCTTTGTGGTTGGAGCTCTCCTCTGACTCATTTTATACACTAATCCTGTAATTGAGGGTGTGCACCAAATAGCCTAAGACACTGTTGTGGAAAAACCAGGCTCTCACTCTGCACATGAGAAGCCATGTGTGTTCAGGAGTCCCTCAACCTTCTTGAATCCTACTTCAGATGGCTATGAATTCCTGGAGATCCTTAAACAAGTGGCCCGGGACAACACAGACAACCCTGAGCTGAGTATCGTGTGGATCGACCCGGATGACTTTCCTCTGGTGAGTGGATCTGGCCAGGACCCCATCTCTGTTGCCCTTCACAGTCTATGCTCATGCTTAGCATGAGGCCCTCCGCAGGAAAGAGGTGAAGAACTAGGCAAAGGCTCATGAAGAAACCCAGGGGCTACCTTGTGCAGTGCGGGAGGCCCTGACTGCATTGAACTTGGCATGGTACAGTTATTCAGATGATTAGATTTATTACTGTTCTCAGTCCCTAGAGACCAAATACTGACGATTCTCTGAGGGAGGGACCCACCCAAGTGAGTGGAGTGGAGTCTTCCTACCAGCAGCTCCATAGCTGCCTCTCATCCCACTACCAGCCTTGCCTGCTCTTCTCTCATTTACTAGATGGGGACCATCATTCTGAGACAACCTAAATAACTAAGTAATAAAAACCACAGAGGAACATTTTACATAGAGCTAAGAACTTGGTGGATAGGAGGAGCAGCCTCTCTGAGAGCAAAGACCATGCCTTTCCCGTTCACACTGTGCTCCCCAGGGCCTGGCTTAGTTCCTAGCACATATTTAAGGAACAAGAATTTCTACAGTCTAAACTTAGCCAGCGCCGATGAGCAATGGCTAGAAGGCTTTGATTATGCCTAGTTTTACAACAGAATTTGTACAATCTCAGTAATAATAATAAGGGACCTAGCTAATATTCTCCACTGTATGTCTGGAACTATAGTAAATTGTTTACATGCATCATCACAGATAATCCCCTCAAAGCCCCATGACCCAGGCTCTGTGATCACCCCAATCAGGTAGATGGAAAGAATGACAGATGGAGGGATTAAAGCTAGTAAATGGTAGATGCGATACTCCAATTTAGGTCTGTGTTAATACCAGACTTTGGTTTATTGCTTGCTTCTGGCAGAGCTAACTGCTGGCAATTAGTACAAGTTTAGTTGTTATTATTAGGTTATAAATGACAATTTCATCATACAGGAGTTATTATTAGTTGCTGGGTCATGACTGATGATACTACGATCACATAGGGGAAACTGAGGGGCTTTAGTGAGCTCAAGGGTCCTGATACTCAACGGGGAGAGAACGGGTGACTCAGAGGCACAGATTTCATGACACTGGAGGCCAGTGTCAGAATTCTGCGTAATTATAAGAAAGTTATGGCCATGTAAGGCTATATACAAGACTTCTACTTTTTAAAATTTAGCTCCTGCCAGGCTGTATTTGCAGTTTATTGGTACTATTTTGTTACATAAGTTTGCAGGTGGTCTGCAATTCTCTTGGCGAGTTCTACGTGTTTGCCTTGGCTTTGCAAAGGAATAATCTTCAGACTCTTCTAATTTCCAGCTTCTTAAATATCTCAGTCCCCATCAGGCCCCATATTTTCCTGAGACACTTTCTCCCCTATCACTGCTTTTCCAGTTTCTCATGTAGCAGAGTGACATGAAATCAAGAACTTTAAAAATGAGACATTACAGAGAAGTGAAGGAAAATGGCTCTTTCACCATCCACAAACTATAAAAGAGCCACAAGTAATTTGGGAATCAACATTGGGCCATCTTTGTAATATTCTTCCTAACAGCTGCACAAGCTTTTATGTTACATGTTTTCATAGTTGGTGCGATGACATCTTTTATTTAATGCTTAAAGGGCTCAAGGGTTGGACCGGGTTGGCAATTTCCTAAGAGCCCACAGCTGTTCCAAAGACTTTGCATCAATGGTGACCTAGTTACTGTGGCAGAATGGCCAGTGAGTGCAGTCACAAAAAAGTGGCTTTAACCGGGGAGGCCCTCTACCTGCTGTCTAACCTGATTTCGTATTGCCACAGCTTGTTGCCTACTGGGAGAAGACCTTCAAGATTGACCTATTCAAGCCACAGATTGGGGTGGTGAATGTGACAGATGTGAGTATCCCCCGTGCAAGCTTGCTCAGGCCCCTCAGCCAGCCCTGCCGGCTGCTCGGCAACCTCGGCTCTGACATCTTCTTTAGGAGTCTAGCTCCTTCAGAAACAAGTAGAACCCTCGGCCCTGTTTGAGTGAAGAAACCCAGCAGCGTGGCCCAGTCACGGTCTCAGAGCCAGGCCTCATCTGTGGTCCTGTGCTTTTCTTTGTGCATTCATTTCCTTGCTAATAGGGCCAGCCCAAGCCAACTTGCTGATCTAGAACTTTTTACCCAAGGAGTTTCTCCTGTACCCGCTCTAAAAACCAAAGAACAAGGTCTCTTTGTACAAGGAAACTCACACCTGGAGCTGTCACTGCACAATGCGCGATGGTGCAGTTGTGGCCCAGAAGCCCTTGCAGGCAAACACCTCAACCCCAGAAGGGAAGGAGGAAGGGCCTGCACAGGAAGGGGGCTCCTCAGGGTCCAGGTGCTGTTGATCTGAGGGTGGTAAAGGCCAGGAAGATGGTGTGGCAGGTGTAAAGAATTTCATGCCTCAGTCTGAGCATCTGATACAAACCCACGAAAACAAAACAAGTGGGCACAGATACAACCAGGCAAATAGAGACCAAAAAGGGATGCTTGCAAAGGGCCCATGAGAGCCGGAATTAATTATGGTGGACTGTTTTATGAACAGCAGCCAATGAGCAATGTCCTTTTGCTCTGCTGGTAAGTGTTCAATCATGTGGGGAACTACACATTCATTTGTTTTGTGAACAACTTTGAAAATAATGATAATTTCTAAAGTAGGTTTAAATTAAAACATTTAAAAATAGAATAGTATAATGTAAGTGAAAAGGAAAAGTTTTTCTCACTGCCCCGTCCCTATCCCTAATCCAAGTCCCTGAATAATCTATAGCAGCATGTATATGGGTAGTGGGAGGCATATTTCCTCTTGTTACACACACAGGATACCTGCATATCATTCTGTGACTTGGCAATCCCATTGAACAATGTGCACACATTCCACATGGGTGTAGGCATCTGGGGGCTCCCTCAGCACGGCTCAACACCCTGTGGTCTGGCTCAATCTTCATTTGTTCGCTCTTTCATTCACTCCACCCCTTGCCACAGGCCGACAGTGTCTGGATGGAGATTTCAGACGATGATGATCTGCCCACAGCGGAGGAGCTGGAGGACTGGATTGAAGATGTGCTTTCTGGAAAGATTAACACCGAAGATGATGACAATGAAGATGAAGATGACGATGATGATGATGAGAATGGGGATGACGATGATGATGATGACAGTGATGATTCTGATGAAGAGGATAATGAAGACACTGATGATGATGATGAATAGCTCCAACTTCAAATAATTCTGAGGAAAGCAGAATCACAGTTATTCGCCACCGTTGAGACAGAGCATGGTGGTGGCCGGCAGCCCTGCCCCACACTCAGCTCCTTTCCTTTTTTCCAACATCTTTTCTCACTCCTTTCTCATCAGGAGCAAATGCCGCTTAGCAGGGACAAGGAGGGGAAAGGGTCCCATGTTGACTTGTCTTGATTGTCTTGGAACTCTTGTCCTTTGTTAGCTCGTCATTGTGGATCATCATGGAGATCATCGGCACCACTGCAGTGATGGAGTCTGGGAGTCTGGCGACGATCCCCTGACACCTCTATTCAAGTTTACTTGTTGTTTTCGACTGTGGTGGTGATAGAACCAACAATTTGTTAATTCAGAAGCATGGAGTGACCTTGTAATCAGAGCCCTGGGAAGACAGATGATTTGTCAATTTAGCCCCCATATCTAGAACATCAGTGAACTCATCTCCAAGCTTTTTGATGTCTATCGAGGGGGCTTGTGTAGGTGTCACCAACATTTCTAGCATATTAGGATCCTGAGACGGGTGGTTTGTTTGTTCTCTGAACTTCTGGCTATGTGACAAGTCTCATATTCAGCAGCAGTGCGGGGCAGGGAGACTGGAGGGTTAAAGGTTTTTAATTTTTCTGATAGACATTGGTTCGCATCTCTGAATGGGTCAGCTGGCCTCCTAGCCTGAGCTGGGAATGAATACCCCTTCTCTGTTACTGCTAGTAAGCCTTCTCATTTAAAATTTGCTTTAATCCAGTAGTCAGTAACTCTCCATTTATCAGCGCTCCCACAGTTGACCAGGGCAACAATAATTGGAGTTCGTAATGATGCCCTGAAGCACCAAAAAAAAAAAAAAAAAAAAAAACCCCAGTGTGCCTTCTGAACTGTCTAAAAGTTACACTGTGCTTGGTAGTGTTAGCATTGAGTGTGCAGTATAATGTTCTAATTTATTTTTTCAATCTGTTAATCCATATGAAACTGCAATTTTTTGGAAACTATGGCAATCTTTTTGTGGGATAATAGCTAACTAACTCTGTCATTAAACTTATATTCTGACAATTTGAGACTATCTTGAAAATCCTATCTTGTTTTTTTCTGGACTTTGATTTTTCATTCTCATCTGGCACTGGTCCTACCTCTCCATTCCTTCTCTGTTTTCCTTTTGGTCCTCTCTTCATCTGCCTGGCCTCCAAATGTTGGCATTTTGCGGTATTTCTCAACTCCACACACTCTTCTAAGGCATTATTTCTATTAGCTGGCACCTGTGCACTAATGACTCTGAATGTAGATCCCCAGCCTTGGCTTCTCACCTTGGTTTTAGACCCACTGATTCAACTGCCTCTCCGCATCTTGTCTTGAATGCTATACAAGCACTTTGTGCTCAACACCACAAAACCTGAACTTTTCTCCTCCTCCTGTCTATGAAGTCCTGGTTTGGGTGAGTGATGCCACCCCCTATACCGTTACCTAGGTATCATGAGAGTACCCTATTTCTGTTTCCATGGCATTTTGTACACATTCTGGGTCATGGCACCTGTCGTTTAAATTGTAATGTATCTGTCCTTCTACTGAATTGTAAGCTCCTTAGAGGCAAGAAATATACTTATCTTTGTATTTCCAGTACTTATTACTTTGCCTTTCACAAAGTAGGTACTCATTTATTAAGCTGAGACACGAATGATTCATTAATCAGGACAGCTGTAATTCCCTAGCACTGTTTGTTGGCCAGTAGAGGTTTATGGGATATATTAGTCAGCTTGGACCAAACATCACAATTGGGTAGCTTAAGCAATAGATGCTTGTTTTCCCACAGCTGCCAGCTAGGTGGGTTCCTGGCGAGGTTCTCTTTTGCCCTCTCACTGGGTCCTCACACGATTCCTCCTGGGGGAAGCAGCAAGTGCACTCAGGCACACTCTGGTATTTCTTCCTCCTCTGACAAGGACACGCATCCTGTGAGGTTGGGGCACCATCCCAGGACTTCATTTAACCTTCATCACCACCTTACAGGCTCTATCTTCACACACACAGACATACAGTCACATTGTGGACTAAGGCCGTAACATGAATCGGGGGCACACAATTCAGTGCGTCGCACAGGGCCAGCTAGAAATTAACATTTTTTCTCCTCAGGAAGCCAGGCAGCTCCCTCCCAAGCTCTGCTGTGTTAGCACCCGTCAGGGCCCAGATGCACTTCTGATAAGCTCTTGAAGAAGCCTGATGCTAACCTTTCTTGTAGCCTAAGAGTGCAGTCATCAAGAAAGTGGTCTGTTTCCAAGTTCGGGAAAATTCCCTTGTTCTCAGGGCTCTGAGAAATATGCATGAAGTTAAACACTGCTCAGGTGCACCACGGTGAAGTGGGTTGTGTCGGTAAGCACTAGTACTACTTAGTTATTAGTTTAAACCTTTTCAACTGATATTATTAAAAATTTGCTAAGTGCCTGGGACACTATGCTAAGTGCTTTACATATGTTATCTCATTTAATCCTCACAAAGGCTTATGAGATGAATCTTGTTATCATCTTCTTTACAGTGAGGAAACTGGGTGAGACGCAGAGGGCTCCAGTAATTTTCCCAGGGTCACACGACCACTTTAGAAAGGTGTAAATACTGTATAACTCCATTTGTACATTTACAAGGACTTAAATTCCTCAAATTAAGGAACAAGGGTTGCATTTTTAAAGATAGTGTCCAAAGAGGGATTTGAGTAAATTTCCCATAATCATTTTTATCACTTCAACGAAATGCCCTTTCTCCTTTCATTCTTTCCAATATTGTTGTTAAACCAACAATATTGGAAAGGCTAATTAGAAGTGCAAGATCTGGCCATGCTTTTTTTTTTTTTTTTTTTAAAGCAAAATTCATTTTATTCTATAGGACACGCAATCATTTTCAATGTATTCCTGTTAGGTCATCTCAGAACTTGAAATGAGCTCGTCTTTTCTGGAACTCATTTATGTACTAGTCATGCCCTTGTTGGTATCAACCCCAGGAGCCAGTCCTGCTAATAATATTGCTATCATGCTAATAATATCATAGGTCCTTACCAAAAGACCTTTGCCCAAGAGTCCATGATAACTCAGACACACAAATTCCCCATGAAGGATGATCTCTGAGGCTCCGTCTGAAAGGTGAGCACTTTCAACAGGGTTTCTCAGCCCTGCTCAGCGAGTGTTAGGCTCATGCTTGAGCTTATTTTAGAAAACTGGGAGACCTGTAACCAGCCCAGAGCTACTGATGTGCCATCTCCAGAGCTGGGAGCTGACCATCTCCAGAGTCGCTATGGACTGGCACAGGCCAGGGTTAGGGACCACTGCTCTTCCCACTCCCTCCAGGCCCTCCCTCCAGCCTGTGGCTTCCCTGCCATCTCTCTGTAGCCTAGCCTTTCCCAAGTTCCAAGCCCTCACCTCCTGGCCCTGGCCAGCTCCCTCTATATGTCCCACACACACATTGGATCTACAAAACTTTGGAGTTTTTAACAGATGCCCTTAACAATTAGCTCCCCTTTCCTAAGATCTGAACTAACTAAGAAATTAAGTCAAAAAGTCAGTACAAATTGGGCGTGGTGGCACATGCCTGCAATCACAGCACTTTGAGAGGCTGAGACAAGATCACAAATTCAGGTCTAGTCTGGGCAACTCGCAACTTAGACCCTGTCTCAGATAGATAGATAGATAGATAGATAGTAGATAGATAGAGGGTGAGGAGATACAGCTTAGTGTGAAGGTTTTGGGTTTAATCCCCAGTACTGAAAAAAAAAAAAGCACAGTCTAAGATATCACAATTATAATGGAAAAGTAGTGAAAGTAGTACTGGAGAGCCTAAAGCTTGGCTCCCACTTTCCTACCTCCACGTGCAGCCCACCTAAGGCATCCAGTATGTGGAGAGGACTTCGGCTAGTGATTCTCTATGGAACAAAATACTGGACCCCCACTATGAGCTTCACCCTAAGAAAAATCCAGGAATGGTGATTGCTTCTAATCAGGTAAGGAATCAGGGCCGGATGAAAGCCCAGGAGCATTTTGGAAAAGGTCCTCTTCATGGACACAGGAGACAGAGATGAGACATCTCCTGGCAGTATTTGAGCCAGAGGCCTAGGGATCTTTTGTTTTCTCTCACACCTACTCTTTCTCACCATTACTGTGTTGATTTGGGACATTTCCAATCTTTCATCGGGCTCACTGCAAGGTTCACACTGGTCTCTCAACTCCAGCTCACTACAAGCAAGTGATTGTTCCAAAATAAGAAACCAATCATGTCACAAACATGCTTAAAATTCTTTGATGGTTCTCTATTCCTGAAAGATGTTTGAGAAAAAATTCCTTCTAGACTAAGAGGCCAAAGAGTAAGCTATAAATGGAAATGTTTTTGGCTGCCAAATGTAGAGTGTAAGCTGAGAGGTATGAGGTTGTGGAGGAGACACAGGTACCTGTATGTCTTGTAAAATGAAAAATCCTCAAGAGTGTTTCCATTGCATAGGAGGAAAGCAAGGGCTGAGTAGAGCTGCCCTGGCACCATCTGGCTCATGGATGAGACAAGCACTGAATTAGCTGGTTCCACTGTGGATTTGGAAGATATATGGAGCATCCCTCTTGAGACTATGGCACCCAAATGCCTCATTTGGGATTATGGCAGCCAATTGGTATTTGTATTAGTTACCTTTCTAGAGTCAGTGGTTTGTAAGGGAGCAGATTTAAAACAGGACATTTACAAGTTACAACATTCACCCATAAGCCAATTGCAGGAAGAGCACTGAATGTCTCTCTCTGTGCACTGGAGACCCAAATGATGCAACCAAGGGCTGGGAGCCCACAGCACTGTCCCATGTACATTCATGTCTGCAGATGATGGCGGAAGAAATCTTCACTGGAGCCAGGACACGATGCTCATAGCAGAGATGAAGACCAGAGCTCCCCTGAAGCAACAGCAGCCATTCCTGATGACAGCAAAGGCCCCAAGCACCTCTTTCGATGAAAACAGCTGGGTCCCCTTTGGGAGAACCAGCCGCAACAGAGCTTTTCCTGGGAAAAAGCCAACAACCATCTTCTACTCCTGTTCTCCTTTATGTTGTGTTGGCAACAATCCTTAGGTAGATCTTCTATGCCCCAAACCACACCAACTCAGTCCAGCTGGGCATTCCAGCTCAAGCTGACCCTATGAGTCCACCACAGTCTAATAGCAGAAGTTGAGTTAGCACCACTGGCCACAAGGTGGGGTCAGGTCTAGCTTGTAATGGGGCAAAAGTCAATTTCCTTTGCAGGACACTCAAGGCTTATGTGAGCTGCCTCTTGTCTACCCAGCCACCTTCCAGCTGCCCAGTTGCTTTCCTCCAAGTCTTGATTCATGCTGCTGTCTACTGGAATGCCCATCTTTCCCAGCAAATTCCACATTTCACCGTAAGTGCTGCCCACTCGGTGACTCTTTTCCAGTCTTGCCCACGGGGCAATCTGGCTATCTCCTCCACTAAATTCCTCACTGCCTACTGTGCAGACCTCTCTGATGGATCCTACAATTTATGTGCTTTCACTTCTATGCACTTCTCACCTATCAGTCTGAAAGCAACCTCAGAGAAAAGATGGGCTGAATTGGCTCCATTATCAGTGCCTGTGTCTGTGTTCTGATAGGCACTTAATAAATCTTGTTTGACTACATAGTCTTTAAGTATAACACAAAGCTAATTTAACAGCTATTATCTCTATGAAGAATGTGCAAAAATCAAATGTAGTGATTATTGAATGTGACTATTATCCCAAAATTTCTTGGCAGCATGGCATCATCTATCCAGATTTTCTTAGTACTGCCAGTTGCCAGAGCAATAGGAACACAGAATCTCTTTGGCTCAGTGAGAAAGCTTCTAGTGCAAGATGTTCTCTTTCCTCAAATGAACGAAGTCCTCTAGAAATACAGTAATTGTGAGGTGAAGCAAAGCAGGCTGGGGAAGGGGCCAGGCCCTACTTTCTAGGAATGGAAGAACCATGGCCTAAAGTTTAGCATGTACAGATCATAGAAGACACAAACGAGTAGGTCAATAGTAGAGCAGAGAGCTAGGAAAGTAAAAATGTGTGAAGCACTTTGTGTAAGTTCTATAAATGCTTTCTCATTTTGTCCAAAATAGTATGAAGGCTCAGATCTCAGAAACATGTTCATATATGAAAACAGAGAACACACCCAAAAATTAAGTATAATTTTGGATTATCCATGCCAACATGAGCCCATACAACCAGCAGATGTTTGTGTGACAAGACACCAACAGGGAAGCACCTTGTCTCTCCAGAAGCAGGGGTGCTGCCCATGCAGACTTTGGTCGTACGGGAGGGCCCTGACTGTGGCTCTGGGCTTTGCCTGGTCTCACCCTGATATCCCTCACTCCACTTCCATAATGATGTTTTATCAACTGAGATCCTCAAAATTCTTGCAAATTCTATGGCTGCATTGTGGATAATAAATGGAAAAAAGAAGAGCCTGTTGTTTATGTCTGCATATGGCTTTAATCTTTTCTGTAGCAGTGTTTGGTTTTGCATTTATGAACTGTGCATACCTTGATGGCCCAAAGGGTTTATCAATAATCTGTATTATGAATATCTTCAGTTTATTGTTCTGATCCCTGTCCTCACAACTAGTAAGGATTGTGTGCTACCAGCCTTGCACACAATCTTTAGAGTACTTGCCTTGCAATCTTTATTCTATGCAGGTAAAGAATAGCTGAGGTTAGTAGAAAGCAATCATGAACATTTGTCAAATAGTCATGTTCCCTTTGAACAGACCTAAAATAAGTCAATACTTTAATTACCACGCCACTCACAAAAACAAGCCAATATTTGCCCCTCAGCCCCAATACAGGGCCTGACATTTTTCTCTCTTTACTTGACTCAAATATCTTTTTCACTTGATTACGTCAAAGGGTCTGCTTTATCTCCAAGTGTTAAAGTCTGAGAACTTCATCTTTAGTTATCTGTTCATGTAGAACATTTCTGTAGCCATAAAATGATTGGCAACTGTAGTTTTGTTACAATGGTAATTCTGTTTTCCCAATCTATCATAACTAGTTTTCAGAGAAACATGCCAGGTTATCTTTAAGAGAGTATCAAAATCGTGCAAGACTGAAAATGTTTCCTAAAAAATAAACAACTTTTTAAAAGGTTGAAATAATCACACATAGAAAAGAAATAATATACAATTGGGATTTCAATTTATTTTCCAAGTTTACAGCATAAAAACATAATGTGTTTAAAAATGTTTTATAGTTAATTGGGATGGAGAAGGGCTATAATTGGAGGACTCCAAAGGGAATAAAATAACTTGGATACCAGGCAGACATGTCCATGACAGATTCTATCACAATGAGAAGAGGTTTCATAGCACAAACTTTATGGAAGTAAGAAAACTGACTTGTGCAGATGGTTGTTCATAGTGTAATTCACTCGCATGTTTAGAAATGTCTCAGTAAAGCCCACCACCCAGTTAATACACCAACTCACACTTAGGCTTTGTCATACATATTTGGTGACAGGTGAGTAGAGGTTAGTTAGCAAAACTGTCCTTCCTGGTAACATACAGTAGTAACTAGTAATCCAAAAGAATACAAAAGGTCTCCGATCACTTTTTTTTTTTCACAGTTGACTGCATCAGAGAGACTGATGGTTTCATCACTGAACTTTCTGAATTAATGCTGAATTCAAAAGTCAAAAATGTAAAGTCCTGCTAAATAAAAGCAATTGTGAAATAACCTCGAAAATAAGACCAGGCCCGGGCCTCTCTGGTTGTCTCACTAACACCACTGTTGAGGACACAGACACCCAGGAAAGGAGTTCAATTCACTACCCCTGTGAGCCAGTATGCGTCCCCACCTCATCCTTGCTGGTGTCCTGCACTCTATGAAATAGTTTGCGAATGATATTTTAGAAATTAAATTTGAGGGCTGGGGATTTAGCTCAGTGATTAGAGTACTTGCCTTGCAAGTACAAGGCCCTGAGTTCAACCCCCAGGACCAAAAAAAAAAAAAAAAGAAATTAAATTTGGTTACACATGTCATAATTTAGGGAATCCCAGAGGAGTTTGCCATTTAATTAAAATTTAGAGTGAATCTACTATAAAAACAAGAAATTAGCTGGCAGTGGCACACACCTGTATTCCCAACTACTTGGGACACTGAGGCAGGAGGATCATAAAATTCGAGTTCATTTCTGGGTGACAAAGTGAGACCCCAGTTCAAAATAAGATTAAAAAAAATACCTGGGGAGATAGCTCAGTGGTAGAACACTTGTCTAGCACGTGCAAGCCCCTGGGTTTGATCTGTAGCACTGGAAACAAAACTAGCATTGAAGTTTAGATTTTTATGTTCCCTTTAAAGGAAAAAAAAAAAAAAGAATGACGACCAATAGTGAGTATTTTATTGTTCCTATAATTGAGGGGCACTGGCATGAGAAAGCGTTGGCTACATCTTTCTCCCTGGCCTACGACCACTGTGATGATACGCATGTCTAAACTCCCCGTAACGTGACTTGAACAGAACTCGCAGCTTGCACGTCAAACGCCCCTAACGAATTCCCTGAGAAGTCTCTGGTCCTCTCACATCAGGCTCTCCTAGGCTGAGGGCTCTGTAGGGTTTAAACTCCTAAATGACATGCAATGTCACAACAAACGCTCCCACCTACAAGTGAGAAACCTCAAATACAGACCCACAAAGCCAGACGACTGGACATTCAAATATTGTCATCCAAGTATCGTTTCACTGCTAAAAGGTCTACCAGACACTCTCAAGATAAAAGCCTAGGAATTTGTTGCATTTGTCCCCAAGGCTAAATTAAGGGTCTTTATCCCACCAAGACAAAGACAGAACATTGTTTCTGAGACATAAACTGCAGACTCTCAGTGCCACATTCAAGGTGACTTCCACTGTGCTGCCTCAGGCTTTAGAGGTCTGCTAGGTCACAGACCCTCCTGCAGCCCACCAAAGAGATTCACAGGCGAGACAAACTGACTAGACACTGGACAGGACTCAGAGTCCTAAGAGCTAAATTTACTCAGTAGTTTTACATTTCTTACCTACCCCTTGCAAGCTCAACTTCCTAATGAGAAGCAAGGCTGAGGGACATGAGTGCCACCCTTTCTCCTGTCTTCCATTGAAGCATCAAGGCAGAGAAAGATGGTTCACCTTCAGCTGAATCAAAACTCAGACAGTAGAATGGAGGAAATTTTTTCCCAGAGTCCTACTTTATGTGAGTTCCGTTAAGTCCTGAGGGCAAATGCAGGGAAAGGGTGGTGCAAATTGCTTGCTGAGAAAACTGCCAAGGAGCCAGGAGAGGGCCTCCAGCGCCAGACCTCCCAGGACAGCCTGCAGTACCACCGTGGAGGGCGGGGACCTGGCCCTAAACCAGCAGGGGGCCAGCTGAGACCCCGCAAGCCTCCCCCAGCCCAAAGCCCGTGCACATACTACCCACACCAGCAGGAGTGCCAGAGGGTAGGGGAGCCAAGAGCACAAGGTGGCTACCTGAACAGGAGCACCTCTGGGTCATACAGCAGCTGCAACCTGGCAGGGCCGGGATTTCCTAGGAGAAAGTTCATTCTCAGGTTCTTCCCACTATCCCCAGAAACCTGCTGGTATAGTGGAGAAGCTTCCTGAGGAATCACATGGTGCAGGCCCAAAGTGAAAGCAGCAGTCCCATCTCCCAAGGAACACCCCTCACCCAGTCCTGATTCAAGACGGTGTCTCTCGCTCCCTCCTCTGCATCCAAAAATGTCAAACTTTAGAGCCTGCTTCAAGGTGAGGTGGACAGAAACTAGAATGAAACACCCATTTGAAATCCCATCTACAAGCCAGCAGTTAGATCTTCCTTTTTCTCACCTATAAAACAGAGATAATCCCTACCTCAAAAGAATGTAGGGATCATAAGGCTGTATAGAACAGCATCTGTCTGACACATAATACTTTAAAAATGTGTTAGTATACTTGACTTCCTTCCATGACCAAAATACAATGCTTTGTCAAATGTCATCCAAAATCTAAATGTCTGAGCATCTATTTGACCAAAGCTTAATACAGTGGCTTGATGGAGTGTCTAACCTCTCTCAACTCGTGGCTCTGCTGAATACCATTCAAGAACTGCACTATGGGCTTAACGATGTGCGTTTTATTTATAATGGAACATGACAATGTTACATAGTAATAAATTCACAATAGTGATCTCTTTTTTGTAGCTAACAAGATCCATAAAAGCAGAACACTACTTAGAAATACATCACTTCACAATCAAGTCTCTGCTGCAGCACTAGTTAAATAAATACGTTAACATTTCTGTGCTTTTAGCAACCAATCATTGGTTGTCTTTTTCTTTTTATCTAAGTTATATTAAGAAATATATAGTAAGGCTTCTGGGGTAGTGAAGTATGAGCAGTAACTCTCATAGAACTTGATCTTTGTTTCTTGCTGTCCTGGGTCACAGGGTCCTATAGCAAGATGGAAATGGACGGACATGGCTGCAGGACAGCAGGCCTCCGGCAGACATCACTGAGCTACAGCCCACTTCTCGGTGAGAAGCCAGCATGACTCAGGGAAAGAAATAAAGTGTGTGTAGCAGGGGAAAAAGAACTGGCTTTAGAATGGCCTTCTAAAGGCATATGTAGGAACACATATACCCTTACACACTCAGCCATAGATACATTCACAAGTATCTGCTGAGATATACACTTCTCTGCCACAGGTGACATGGATGTGAAGATGGTCAACACGCAAAAGTGCCATCGATCTGGTAATACACACTCAGAGAAATGCTCACATATGTGGACACAATCACCCACACTCAAATATGCATCCTCCTACAAGGAGCCTTCCATAGCAGGGACCAGGATGAAGAGGGTAAATCAAGGACTCGACTTTGGTGGTTTCACTGGGTGGCTGGAACATTCACTCAATCCAGCCTGCAGAACTACAGCCGTTTTATGAATACATGCACTTGACACAATGAGATGCTAAACAAGAGAACTGAGAGCCACCACAGACTGCATGGAGAGGGGCAGGCTTAGCACCTCGTCCCTGCCCAACACACCAGCACGGCCAGCCCCTCGATAAAAAGGAGTCCCAGACCCCTACCATGAACCACAATGTGGCAAATACATCAGAGCCATTTACCTCTCATCTTTTGCTGAAAATAATGTGTCCTGTTTGTAGATTTCAAAGGGGAAGGAGAGAGAGGAAGAAAGGGAGGTTGGGCCGAAGACTGGTGGTTGGGCCTTCTCTAGGACTTACTTTACAAACTTTAGCAAAAGGCTTATGCATTTTGACTTAATGGATAATGCAAAGGATGGATGGACTACCTAACTTTAAAATCCCTCCCAACTCCCAGAATGCACTTTTTTTTTTTTAACATTTAGTTCATGGACTATTAAAAATTGCCATAGTTTTACAAGCACACACTTAGGAATGAACATTATCTACTGGCTAAAACACCACCAGGGAAGACAGCAATTTCAGACACACACTCCTCATTAAGTTCTTCTTTCACAGTTCATGTTAGAATTTTAATAATTTAAGTTGAAAGCTACAGAAAATCTATAAACATGTAAGGTAAACGAAATTCTATCTCCTCTACTAGGAACACATATTCTACTAGCCTTAGGGTACAGTTCACCCCTTTAAAAGAATAGCCTACTGGTTCCAAGAACTGAAATAAAAAGTTACTGTGTTCAGTCGTGTGGTTCTGCAGCCTTACCTTTTTAATGCCATCTACATGGTTCCCACTGCACCAGTAACTCAAACTATTTAGAGGTTGAAAGTGCAAAGGCTTTACGAGGATCTTGCATTGGCTTTTGTTACTCTTTGAAAAAGAATTCAATACAAAGTTTGTGTAAAAAAATCGATATTCAATTTAAAAAGAAAAAATAATTTCAAAACGTTTGACGTTCTCCTATGCAAAAAGTCAGAGAAAAAGAGAGAAAGTAAGTTCCTTACTTGAAACCTGTCTTCACCATGCTGGGAATGTACAAGTCACGATGAATGAATCCAACTTAACCCCTTCCGGACTGGCAATTTAAGATAGGGTCGGAAGCACAGTGTTCTTCAGTGCTGATGAGCAGTGTCATTATTAACTCTGCCTTACACACATGGCACTTCCAACCGCACTGCAGTCATGTGCAATAGCCAGTCTGGCACATTAGCCTCTTTACACACCAGAGTCTCACACACATTCACCACCCCCTGCCCTATCCCCCAAAGTATTTCCTGAGAAAGACATCAGAAGGAACTTCCAGTCTGAAGGGACCTAGAGGCAAAATCTAAGAACAAAAGCACCTTGGTTACATGATATGTGTTTCTCATAAACAGAACCATGTCACTAGATAGGACTTCTTGGCTTCATGCCACACCTTGGGTTTCCCCTTCCTTCTTCTCTGTGTCTTTTTCAGATGAAGCCTATTGATTCAAGAATAACGTTTACTTTTTCAGGTACAGGTGGCACTAAAACGTTCAAAGCCAATTGTGATTTTAAAAATGACATATGAGATACTGTACCACTTCTGGAATGCCTAAGACAATAATAAGGTTATATGCACCTACACAAAGAGCATCAAATAGTGTCATCCTGAAGCAAGGTGACTATCACAAAGACTTGAGAAAGGGAAGGGGGAACACTTCGTAAAGGTTTGCTGCAGATACAGGAAGGCGAACAGAGGCAAAGATTGCCCACTCAAGGTGTGAGTGTGGCTCCTCAGCGCTTCTCTGCAGCCGGGTTCTGCCAGGGGGCTGCTCTCCACAGAGGACAGCTGTGCAGAGGTGCAGGCTGGGACCAGCTCCATTAAGAAACAGATCGCAGAACCACTCCAGCCTGGGAAACCGGCTCTCTACTCTCCTTTCTCCCAACTCCACAGCATCCACTCTCCTCTACTTAACCAAAGACTAAAAGCACAGCAGGAGACATGCAAGCCCCTCTCGTGGTCGTGAAGTGGGTAAGGTGATAAGGTGCACAGTGACGGTGGTCAGAAGACACAGGGCTGGACAGCAGCAGCTGCCAGTGTGGATGGCACTGTTTGGTCTCCCTGGGGCAGGGCACCCTGGTATAAGCTTCGTGGGGTCTCGCCTCCCTGGGATATCGGATGGCTCCAAGGGGTACCCAGCAAGCCCAGAGTCACAGTGTTATTCTCCCCTAGCTGATGTGGAGCAGGGGGAGGACGACTGGGCAGGGTAAGCTTTGGCTGCAGCTTCAAGAGGCATTCCAGCTGGCTCTCCTGTCTTCCACCTGGCAGGCCATGCCATCCTTCCCAAGGAACAATGTGGGCACAGGATGGCACTGAGGCTGTGCAAAGGAGCTGTGGGCACACACGGACAGCCAGATCCCTCAGCTCTGGCCCAGGCCACACACCAGGTGGGGCTGTGGCACGTCTGCTAGGGTGGGTAGGATGGAGTGGGGCCAAGGGGGGAAATCCCAGTGCTGGGAGCAGAATGGGATCAGAAACATGGTGGGTAAGTTTTTCTTTGGGAAAAAGCAAAAGCGAATCACTTAACAGCTATAACCTGGTAGTGGACAATTTTTGTTGGGCTCTTTCTCTGAGGAATCTAAGGCAATGAAGAACAAAGATGAAGGCAGGCATCTCCTAAATAGCTCCAACTCCCACAGGTAACGTGGTGATGCAGACAAACACACACACACACACACACACACACACACGCAAAGGTACAGTGTCTGGGTTCCTGAAACGGGAGAGATGGGTCCCCTAGAATCCTGAAGGTGGTCAACCAGAAGCACTGAGGGACGTGGGACTGGCTGGGTCAAGTCGCGTTGTAAGGCGAGGCTCTGAAGGACGCAGCAACTCCACTTTGGTTTACAGCATCAGCTTCTTGAGAAGTCCCATCGGCGGAAGTCAGACACCCCAGTCACTTTGTGTCGAGGTGGACATCCCCTGCTTCCTTCTAAATAAAGTGCAGATGGTCAAAGGATACTGGTCTATCATCTGCCAGCTTCAGTCGGCAATGAAGAATAAAAAAATTTTCTAAAAAAGACACTCTTCTGGACATATATATCTCTATATATATTCTTTTTTTTTTATAAAGCCACAAATATAGAACTTTTAAACTGATGTCTCAGACTGTAAGCGAAGGACAAACTTGTGAGACTTGGGGTCTATAAACTCTTCGGAGAGTATGATGAATGGAATTTTTTTCACATTGACGATGAGGCTGAAGTCCAGGCATTTAAGGACAAAAACAATTCCATCCCGTAATCCGTTAGTCACAGCCTCATCACTAATAAGTCTCCACTGCATAGACAGCCAGCGATCCTTGTCATACTGCAAGGTGGGGCCTGCGCTGAGGTATCGTTCTAAGAAAGCCTGAAAAAGAAGAAAGAGTATTAGGGAGGAAACACACATCAAGAAAGTGCCTTAGTGAAGAAACATGCGTGGGGTGGGCATGGGGGCTGCCAGGTGCTGTCCTCTTATCTAGGAAAATGCTTCCCCATGGCACCGAAGGTCCTCAGTCACAGTCCATTTTATCACACTGAATTCCCTCCCATCATTCTTCCCACTGGAGTCACTACTGGGAGGGATGGCTTCCTGGCCTTCCCTATTCTTTTCTGCCAATCCCCAGAGGTGAGATGGAGGTACCCACAGAGGCAAAGGAACGGGGGTGGCTGGACGCTGTCACCGATGTGCCAGTCCTCAAAGGGCACGGGCCCACCGTACACGCTCCTCTCCCTCTTCCAACCAAATGGAAAGCTCCTTGGGGAGCAGGCACAAGGGAGTACATGCTCGCTGAACCAAGATAGGACCATATTTGCATTGAAAAAAGCTCCTGCTCTACCGCCTACTGGCAGTATGACTTTGCATGAGTTATTTATCTTCAATCTTACACTTTGGATCTGAAGTATCCCCTGGAAGCTCTGTGTTGAAGGCTTGGTCTCCAGCTGATGGGGCTATTGGGAGGTGGGGCCTAGCTAGAGAAAAACCACTGGGGACATGTCCTTGGGAAGTATATTAGGACCCTGACTCTTGCCACTCTTCTTTATTTCCTGGCTGCTATGATGTGAGCAATCCTGCTCCACCACACCCTTCTGCCATGATGTTCTGTGTCAACACAGACCCAGAAACAACAGAGCTAACAGACCATGGACTGAACCTTCTAAGCCCATGAGCCAACATGAATCTTTCTTCCTTTTACGTTGCTTTTTCCACTATTTGCCACAGGAATGGAAAGCTGACACTGCAGCGGTTAATACTAACAAACTCTAACACTGAAAAGATTGGAGTTCAGAAAGCACTCGGCTCTGCCTGGTGTGTAGTAAGCACAATCAGTGTGAGTGATGGTTATTTCATGCTGAACTGTGTTCACACATGGCCCGCCCAGGGGACGGACAGGTCAATGTCTCCCTCCCTCTCCTGAGTTTTTGCCTCAGGGGCCTCTGGCTGGTTAGTTTGCTGATTGCAATATGACATCTCCACATGTGCCATTTCTTGTGCTATAAGTTGTTCTGCAAATTCCTCTTCGACCTTCAAATCTCAAACCGCCTCCTTGAACCTCTCACATGTATTAATATGTCCTCCTCAAATATTCTATAATCAATCGCATGATCTCCTGTGATATTTTACTTTCAGACCCATTATTTTTAACTTTCCTGCCTCTTCCCATACTAGATTTAACTCTCCTCTAGCGAGAAAGAACTATGTTTTCTATTGTTTAAAATTTTAATTTCCAATGTGGCTGGCACAGACTAGGAGCTCAAAAACATGTGAATTAGATATACAGATTGATTTTAGCTGTGAAAAGAATTAAAAATGAGCCAGTAATACAGACAGAAAAATAGTGGGTTATATCAATCTGGTCCTAGATAGAGGCAAAAGACAGTTTTAAACTGGGATCCCCTTCCATCCACACCTCTCTCCTACTGCCAGGTATATCATTTTTGATGGGGGGAGCACCTATTCTCAGGTAGAGAGTAGGGCCTTACCTACTTTTGTACCGCTAATATAAAAATAGCTCCTATGAATCATGTGAAGAAAAAGTAACTCAATAGTGAGAGAAATGAAATAAGTTAATTCATAGAATAACTTAATGAAAAATTAAGTAACATGAAAAAATTACTATTACATTAATAACTAAAGAAATATATATTAAAGTATTTCCTCCTTTAGGTGGGCAATGATTGAAAATAATGATAACATCCCATGCTGCCAAGCACGTGGGGAAAGAGAAAGTCTCCACTGCCAGAGGCAATAGTATGGAATGGTAACAGCCCCGAGAAGCACAATCAGGCAGAATCTGTCACTTTGATCCAGCTGTTCCTCTACTAGAAATTTATCCTTCAGAAATGAAATACTTGCATAAATATGTATAAAAAAAGACATTTACTACAAAGCAGTTTAGGACAGAGGCTGATAGACTTTTCTATAAACGTAAATATTTCAGCCTTGCAAGCAACATGCTGTCGTAACTACTCCACGCTGTTGTTACAGACTGAAAGCAGCCACACTGGTATGTAATGTACAGGGTGTGGCTGGATACCAATAAAAGCGGATTCATGAGAAGAGCCTCTGGCTTTGGCTAATGAACCTAATGTACATCAATATGCAATCGGTTAAAAACATCACAGTATTTGGCAGAATAAGATGTAGCTACTAACAAAGAATCAGTTTGATCTTCATGTTAGATCTGTATGAGTTAAGTCTGTTTTTTACTGACACGGAGTCAAGGAGCTTTAAGAGAAAAAATACAAGTTTCCAAAATATAGACATATATGGTATTATGCCATTTCTGATTTCCTATTTCTAGTTTTAAAATAATGCACACATATACCTTAAAGAATAGATACCAATTCCTTAGCAGAAACAACTGCTGGGGTGGTGGGTGATGGAAAGGTCACTTTCTACAGCAAATTTTTCTTTAATGTTGGGATTTTTATTCCAAAGACTATTATTTTTAATTCAGAGAAGTATAAATTTTTAAATGAAACATGAAGCAATCAAGAAACTTCTTAAAATGTTGAAAAAGGTAACAACTGTTTGTTCTTCATGGTACAAACCATCAGTCTATACATGCGAGCAATATTTTCTGTACGTACAACTAGTGTTGGTACCTTTTTGTTTTTCCTTTTTCTATTCTATGTTTTATAACTTAATACTCATGATTTTCTCCCCATATTTCAAAAAATGATATACCATAACTTGTAAGTCATTGCTCTATTTTTAATTATTTTCATTTTGGAGTTATTACAGGTTATCGTGCACAAAAAAAAAAGCCCTTCATCTACATTCATGTATATAATTATATAATAGTTCTTGGGTGTCCATCAAAGGACTGTTTCTAGGAGCTCCTTGGATGCCGAGATCTGAGTATGTTCAAGTCCCTCATATAAAACGACACACTTTTGCACAGAATGTATACACATCCTCCTATATATTTTAACTCATCTCTAGATTACTTATAAAACTTAACACAATGGAAATGCTACGTAAATGGGTGTTACACTGAATTGTTTAGGGAATAACAAGAAAAAGGTCTGTATGTTCACGTGGTTCTGTTTTTTCCCCAAATGTTTTCCATCTGTGGCTGGTGAAATCTGTGGATGTGGAACCCATAGAGTGGGAGAGCTGGCTGCGCATCTCATTATGCTGAGTATTTTTAACAGAGAGATTACTGAGGCAAAGAATATGGAAAGCCTTAGGGTTTCTTACTGAAAACTTCTGTAGTGCTTTTCCTAAGGGTTGCACGACTGACAGCGTAAGCACAGGATACCTACATAGCGCAATATACAACATGGTTCTCATTACAGTGGCTGCTAAATGTTAGACGTACACCAAATGCTGAGCTCATTCATGCTCTACCGTGTGATTTATACACCATATCACCTTATGTAATGTTGTTCGTACCCAACAACCCCACTGGGCAGATTCGGTAATACCTCTATTTTATAAGAGAGGAAACAATGTGGAGTAACTTGTGCAGTCACAAACCAATTTAGTGGTACAGCCAGAGTTTAAGCACACTGCTCTCTGCTAAGATAGCATTTGCTATATCCTTCATCTGTTTTGCCTCTTTGGCCAAACCCCTCTACTAGACACATGGACATTTCTTGTAATAACCCCAAAAGTATGCTAACATAAAAATCCAAAAGATCACTGAATAAAATAATTCTGCAAATCCAAAATGCCTAACATAGTGATGGCATTATTTCTACCATAATAGTAGCTATTTAGTCAGTCTTTATCATATGATAGGTACTATTTTAAACATTTTACACTAATTAATTTTTTAATTCATGTAATGACCGAATGAACAAAATGACCAAATAAGATAGATGATACTATTATCCCCAATTTACAGGTTAGGAAAATGAGGCTGAGCGTCAGTAAGCTACTTCCCCAAGGTTGTAAGCTAGCAAGTGAAAAGCCAGGTTAGAATGAGTCAGTCAGCTCCCAGTGCCTACAGAGTATCGCTGACCATCATGCATACTGCATCTGGGTGAGGTCTCTCCTCTGTCAGAAATCAGAGGCCGCTGAAAGGCACACTTTAAGACGATTGCACTGGGGTAATGTGAATGTGAATCACCAGTTCTTATCACTCGGTGTTTCAGAGAAGGCTTTGATTTTATCATTCCTGCTACAGGCTGAGCATCCCTAATCTAAAAACTGTAAATCTAAAATGTTCCAAAACCCCAAACATTTTGAGCATCAATGTGACACCATAGGTCTGATGTTCAATGCCTACAAAATGTTTCACAAACAAAATTATTAAAAATATTTAGGCCATGTGCACGAAGAATACATGAAGCATAAATGAATTTCATATTTAGACTTGGGTCTCATCCTAAGAGAATCTCACTGTACATACGCAAATATTCTGAAACCTGAAAATGATGCCCGACCTGAAACACTTCTCACTCTAAGCATTTCAGATAAGGGTACTCAATTAATAACACCCTAAATTGTGACAGGCCAAGCCTGGTGACCAGTCGGCTGACGGCTGGCCACAAAGCACACCTTGGGGGTCATACTGTTGGTGATGCAGAAGGCCAGATGTTGCAGGATGCTTTCCATGCTGTGGTAGTGCTGCTGCCGTGTGGTTCGCAGGTACTTCTGTAGCGCCCTGGCCATGGACGGAAAGATGGCCTGTGCCGCCTCCCTGGGGTCCATCACCTCCCCTGGGGCTTTCTGCTGCTCTTCAGCCTGGAGACGCTGGATGTGGATGAATGCCTCTTCCACTGCCACTACCAGCCTGGGAAGTGACATGACATAGTCATCAGGGTGGACCCCATCACAGTGCTTGAGACAGTCCCATCTGCCTACCCTGATACTGCCACCAATTTGCCCAAGACTTGATCACACTGTCCTCCAAAGGGTTGGGGGAGAGAGGCAGAAAGATGATTAATGAACTCTCTTCTCAATTCTGTCACTAATGAACCTGAGAACCTCCAATCATTTTTCATGTCTACAAAGAAAATTTAGCGCTAAAGAACTTGACTGCCCCTCAAACCTCTGCCTGAACAGGGCTCCACATACACTGAAAGGCAGCTAGCGTGCAGAAGCAGCTCGTAAACAACCAGAGATTGGTCCCCTGCATCCGGCCACCCACTCTACCTGATCCAGCAGCTCCAGGGAAAAGAAAGGAAGAGGTGTAACACACATAAAGGAAACTACCTACTATGATTTGGATCAAAAATGCCCCCTCAAAGGACTCATGTGTTCAGAGGCGGGACTGTGAAAGGTGATTGGCAAATGGGAACATTAACCTCATCAACCCACTGAGTTCATAGCTAAAGGGTCTGTTAGGAAGTGAGGCCTTCCTGGAGGCAGTAGGTCACAGTGGGAATAACCCGGAAGGGACTAGCTTCTCCTTCGCCCCTTTCTCTTTTCCTCTTTCTGCTTCTACCACGAGCTGAGCAGCCACTCTCTTCCACCATGATGTTTCTGCTGCACCACTGGCCTAAAGCAAACAGAGCTGTCTGACCATGCTGAAACCTCTGAAACCATGAGCTAAAATAAATCTTTCCTCTTTAAAGTTGATTTATGTGAGGTGCTTTGTTACAGTGATGGAAAGCTGACCAACACAGAAAACTGGTACTGAGAAGGAAAAGTCCCTGGTATGACTATACCTGACCATGTAGTTCAGAAGCCTTTGAAACTGGTTTTTGGGATGAGTCTGGAAAGGTTTGGAGATGCCAACTACAGAAGCCTTAGCATGCCATAGGCAGAGCTTGATGGGCAATTCTGGTGTACACTCAGAAGACCAGAATGCTGATGGGAATGTGCTCATGAAGTTTCAAGTGGGAATAAGAACCGTAGTGGGAACTGTACTGGAGGACATGCAGGTTATATTCTAGCAAAGAACTACAACATTTTGTCCATGTCCTGAGACTATGAGACTGAATTTAAAGATGACTAATTAACCTGGCAAAGGAAATTTCAAGGCAGCAAAATATTCAGGCACTGGCATGTGTATTGCTGACTGGCCTTAGCCTCATTTACAGTATGAATCACTACCAAAAGCAGAGTGGAAAGATTTGACAAACTTGCAGTTTGGCCAGAAGCACATACCAAGCTTGGGCCAAGGAGGGTGTGGCTGAAAAGATTAGTGCCATTAAAAAAAAAGTGCCAAGTGCTTTGCACTGGGACACAGGAAGGATCCCTTGAGGGCATCTGAAGAATTGGTCCAGCCCTGACTCACTGCCGTCTTACAGGGTAAAAGTGTGAATTCACTTGAAAGACTGTTTTGACAAGAGACTACCAGTATGCTCTGTTTCTGCAAGGACACCCAGGAAGTTGCTTCCCAAGGATTCATTTAACTGTGTTCTGCCATTCAGGCACTCAGAGGCCACTACATCCAGAGTCCCAGTGGACCCAACTACTGCTCCAATTAGTGCCAAACCTTGGCATCCTCTACATGATGCTAATTTTGTAGGCATGCAGAATGCAACAGTTATGGGTTCATGGAGGCTTCCACCAAGATTTCAAAGGAAGGCCTGGAAGACTAGGTATTGGCAGTAACCCTTCAGGCAGTCCCCAAGGGGTCAATGCATGAAGTTGTAATAGTCAAAGTGAAACTGTAATGGGAATTCCTGGAAGTTGGAGATACTAGGAACACTGTATGTCTGCTGAGGAACACAGCAGGCAGCAGGCAGAGTCAGCCTAAGAAAGACACCATGTGGGTTACAACCAGCAATGGCATAGGGACAGAGATGCCAAAGCCCTTTGGAGCTCATGTCATGCTACTATATGCCCTCGATGCCAGACATGACGCTGTAGGATTTAATATTTGTCCTGCTGGGCTTTGGTCTTGCTTAGGTCCTATCTCTCCTTTCTGTGTCCCCATGCCTCCCGTTTAGAATGGGAATGCTTACTCTGTATCATTGTATCTTGAAAGTACACAACTCTTTTTGATGCTTATAAAGGCTTACAGCTAAGAGCTTGCCAAATTCAGAGGAGACTCTGAATTTGGACTTTTTATGGTAAAACTGTTGAGACTTTACCAACTTCTGGAGATGGACTGAATGCATTTTACATAAAGAAACAGATATGAACCTTTGGGGGCCACAGGCAGAATAATATGGTTTAAATCAAAGATGTCCCCCAAAAGGCTCATGTATTCAGAGGTGGAGGCTTGGAAGGTAACCGGATCGCAGGAGCACCAACCTCATTGGTGGATTAATAGCTGAATGGGCTGTTAGGCGATAAGGGCTACCTGAAGGAACAGGTCACTGGGCGCATAACCTGGAAGAGCATAGCTCCACCCTCCCACCCATGCCCCACTTCGTGGTTGCCATGAGATGAGTATCTTCCCTCTACCACTGCTTCCACCATGATGCTTCTGTCTTGCCAAAGCCCTAAAGCAATGGAGCCAGCTGACTATGAACTGAAACTGTAAGCCAAAATAAATCCTTCCTCTTTAAAGTCAACTTATGTCTGGTATTTTGTCCATGACAGAAAGCTGATTAATATATTGCCTTTGTCCTTTTTCTCTAATTAACAGGAGCAGTTGTGGAAAATCAGCAAGGGTTGAGAGATAGGGCAAGCCTACTCCAAGCATGGGCCACAGACTAGCAGCAGCATCATCTGAGAACCTGTTAGAAATACAAAGTCCGAGAACCACTGACATGGCATTGTGACCTTTGTGAGTAGAGCTTGGGCCTGGGATCTGGGTTAGCAAGTCTGCCTTGTGCAAGGAACACCTGAGCCAGGTGTACTCTAAGGGCTCACAGAGGTCATGTTTGTAAACAAAAACCTTATCCTGGCAGTGAAAAAAGATAAGAGGTGATTGGTGTGGGGTGAGCCACACACCTTGCTCTCCGCTTCTTTACCCGACGCTCATGCTCAGCCTCTTCATAATACAGCTCATTGTGGCTTGAGTCCCTGCGCCGGGCGGCTGCAGCAATCATAGCCCGGGACTGACCAGTGGCGCTGTTACTGGGGCCTTTGGGAAAAGGAAGATGGAGGAAGCACAGCTTTAATACCAAGGGTCTGGGAATGGAGCAGAAAATAAGCACTAAGGTCTATCAGTGCTGTCCACCCACCCGCTATGAAGCAAAAACGTAAATCCTAACAGTATCTTTCCAGGAGGGAAGATTCCACATTTCCTACGGCCATAGCAAGAGAGCCAAGAAATCTTCTGACACAATCTGAGTGGAAGAAATGGAAAAAGAACCCAGAAGGAGATAAAGAATGTCCAACACTTAGCCAAAAACAACACATGGAGTGTGCCGAAGATGTCAATTACCGTCTTTTACACAAAGTTTCAGTTTGGCCATAAGGCCAGCTGGGACATCACGATGTGAGAGAATAAGGGGACAGGAGAACAAAAACAGAGAAAAAAGAAAATCAAGGAACACGAGACACTGATCACATGCAGGAAAACAATCTAAGCTGGAATGTCATAGCAGTTATGACTGTTATAGAAAACCCGACCCTTGAGGACATGCAAAATGGCCCATTTATGGGCTGGGGATTTAGCTCAGTGATTAGAGTGCTTGCCTTGCAAGCACAAGGGCCTGAGTTCGATCCCCGGCACCACAAAAAAAAAAAAAAAAAAAAGGCCCATTTATGAACTCAAACTCAGAACGCCCATTTCATCCTCTGACCCCTGACGGCCTTAACTTGTCACAAAGACATGGCAGATTTCAAGCTTTCTTGTGAATGACTTATTCGGTTGGTGACTCGGTTTCTCTAGTGGGAACCTCCTTAGTTTCTAGTCACAAGTGAAATTTATCAATCCTTCAGGATTCACAGGAATTCATACACTCACTTCATATGCAAAAAAAAGAGGGGGTAGGACACTGCCATTAAAAAATGATACTATATATAAATCACTTTACTTGGTGACAACATGATCTCCTCTGGCATCTGCAAAGCTCTTGCCCTGACCCAAGCTACCCAGCAAGAAATGACACCGTGTCCTGTTTCTTGCACTTAAACATCTGATACCCTCAAGCACAGCTCAGACCTCCCTAGTCTGGCCTTCAGCCTCCTGCTACCAGTCAGCTCCAGCTCCCAGCCAACATGGAAGAATGCCCATAAATACCTCACCAGATGCCTCAACTACTGAGATTTCGAGTTTTAAAGAACTTGGGTAGCTTTCTTATACTTTGAGTAATACCCAAATTTTGAAAATTAGCCTTTTTCTAACACTTTACAGTATGAGGGGGTCCTAGCAGGAGGCAGGAAACATATTACTATTGTTTTTCATCATAAAGATCCCAAAATGAATGAAATTCCCACATACATAGACTGTAAATCAACAGTGTTTTGAAAATGTTTGCCTCCATTTTTTTTAAAAAAGAAATTGTTCTGAAATGAGAGCTTATGTAAGCTAAGCACATCACAGGCACTGTTTTAAGGCACGTACCATCTACATTGTAGACTTTCAGCCCAGCCATGTGCTTGGCTGCTCGGAATTTGGAAGCTGTTAGGAGGTTTGGGTTATAGATGGTGAAATCTTTGTAGTAATTTTCCAGAACCACCAAAGCTGCTCTTTGGATACTGCAAAAAGAAAGTGAAATTAATGCAAAGCAGAATAAGCAAGTCATAAGCAAAAAATCCTTTTTCTGAGTCAGGTAAGGTAACAAAGTAACAAGGGGAACCTCACAGGGAAGTGTGCTGGTTTCCACATACCTTGTGTCTCCAGGATGAGAATTCAAAGACCAACTAAGTCTCGTCACCAAGTGGCATCCTTGCCAAAGCTCCATCAACAGTTGAATGAGGAAAAAGTTACACTTGGAACTGACATTTAGGTTTAGGTTACCCAGAACTTTTCCTATTTTCCTCAATTTACTAAAAAGGAAACTGAAGATCTTGGAAAGGCAAGAGACGTACTGATAGTCACAGAGTGAAAGAACAAAGCACACACTCAGGTTTCCTAGGACCCAATTCAGTGTTTTGTCTCACAGCTCGCTACCCCGGGCATGAGGAATCCTGGGTTTTAGGTCTTATGCGGATCAGAACAATGGCATCCACACAGGGTAGAGTCCACTTAAAAGGGGACTTCATCTGAGACCTTTTGAGTTTTATGGTCAATGGCCCCTGACCCTTGACTGCTACCTCTGGCTCTCAGTAGAGGGGCATGAAGGGTACTATCACTGTCCCACAGTCTGAAGCCATCAGGCTATTGTCTGCTTGGATCATGAGAGAACAGTGGAGGAGAGGACAGGTAACGTCCACAGTAGAAGTGCGGATGTGGGGAGGGTGCCCATACTCGGAAATGAGCAGTGGTGGGCACAAGAACACATTCTTGGTCTCCCATATAGGATACCTACCATCTCGAAGAGCAACTTGTAACGGCCAGGCGAAGAGTTTTACACAGTCTGTCTCATTTGATCCTGATGATCATTCAAGATAAGAAAGTGAAGCTCAAAAGTTTATGATCAGCACAACAGCATGCATCTAATACAGGCTAGTGGAAGCCTGATGCAGTCTGACAAGCCTCCAACTCCAACTCTTTCCTCTGTAATGTGCAGCCTCTGTGAAACAGTGTGTGTCCCCCTGCAGCTCTCTAAGCTGTTCGCCAACCACCAGGGTGCTAAATACCACACCTGTATCTTTATCGTGCCCGATGGATTCATATTCCCAGTACTCTGCTGAGTAGAAGGGCTCACGAGGATGATGTAGGATGGTCAGAGGACCAGAACAGGGCTGTCTTTGATTCCTGGACGACCGCACTGCACTCCAGTGCTCTCAGAGTGGCTTGGGAATCCCCGCTTCACACGAGACCATATAGCGCCCAATACACCAGGTGGAGATTTTGTCAATCCACCTTCCCTCTCAGCTTGGATCTATGAGGATCTAGAAGTCAGGCAGCCAACTTCCTCAAGAGTACAGTCATGGCATCGCTTCCTTAGTTACATCACCAGCAGTGCCATGATCAGTGATCTGTGCTCACACATAATCACCTGAGGTGGGGAAATCTGGTGAGATCAACGTTGCATTATTATGGGAGTCTAAGATTCCTAAGAGCAAATTACCATTCTGAAAGTCCTGGTTATTCCATCCCTCAGTTGCTTATTCACCATTTTCATATTTAAGTATCCGCATGTGCAAAGCACTGAGAACATAAAGGTAGAGGAGGGAAGTTTCACCTTGGCCAGATACACAGGGCACAAGCTGCTTGACAAACATGCTGTCATTCTGGAATACATGGGGTTGACCAAATACACAGGACAGCTTTGAAAGTATCCCAGGAAAGCACAGCGTACAAGAACAGCTTCCCTGGGAAGGTGGTACTCGAGCCGAGGTTTGTGTCATTACAGATTTTTGCACAAAAGTCCACTCCACTTGCTTTGGGCTCTGGCGAGGCTCCAGCTTAGCATGGCCCTAACCTCCTCCCTGACCCTCTGCCTGTGGCATTCCCTAGAAAAGGCAAGTACTTCTTCATCCCTTCTCCATCTAGATATTTACTATGGCCCTCTTCCTGGTAACACACAGGTGCTTGCACCTCTATGTCACTTCCTACACCACTCACTTGCTGATTTTCCCAAGTCTCTGGGCTTCTGTGAGATGAGAAGTCCCTCTGGGCAGAAATAAGCCCCAGCTGTACACGCCAATTTCGTGTGCTCAAACTATTCCATCTCACACTCCTATACTGACATAGAAATTTCTCTAGACTTCTGAATTCTAGCAGAAAATTATTTTCCTAATCAAAATTTAAAAGACAATTTTGAAAGATCTCCTCAAGCCTGTCTTCAAGGCAAAACCCTCTTGTGGCTTTTGGGTTCTAGCTTTTTACTCAGCCAGGCCACCAGGAAGAGCCCAGGGAGCCCCACTGCCTCAGTTGGGGCCACAAGGGAAACTTTTACGTTGCTTACCCCATCCCACAACCACAGGCCGCTGCCCTGCTCTGCCTGGAGAAGTGGCTTCTCTCCCTGCCCAGCTCCAACAGGGATCCTACTCTGCCGCCTTCCAAAACAGGGCCTCTGGCAAAGGCTGTCCACATCGGGGAAAGGCCACAGCCTGCAGCAACCTGTCTCAGTGCCAAGCCACACGCACCCCCTAGTAGGAGTCCTGATGCTTCGTGCGTGAATCTCAGTCTTCCCGTGGCTGGAGAACCTCTGCTCCGAAAACCCCAGCGTCCTGCTCATCCTCCAGCACGGCTTCTTAGCGGAGGCACCACAGTGACTCAGAGCTGGCATGGGCCTGGCTGGCCTCCCAGGGCGACACACTGAGCTGGAGCTGACAGACTCTCAGCACCAAGTTTACAAACGCCTCCAAGAGCCACACACACTCTTGCCTATAGAGAATAGTCTGTCTGACATTCAACAAACACAGCAACTCTAGGGAACAAGAATTTCTACACAACTAAAAATAACACATAACCAGTATAGCTGGCTTTAAAAAACGAGTATGGCCTTTGGGATTAAAATCCCACATGCATCCTCCAGCTTTTTACAGAGTAAATTGTAATATATGTTGCTGAGGTTTGAGAAGATGATTTTGCATCTTCATCACTGAGCTGCGCCAAGTTCGTAACAGTTAAGTTTCAGCAGGAGTTACCTGGCCACATGCTTCATGCTCCAGGGTGCAGTGGAGTCTGAAGACTCAAGGCTCCTTGGTTTACCCCTTATTCTACTCCCCGACAACTGACTATCAAAGTCAGTCTAGTCGCTGCACCCTGTGACACTAGCCTAAGTCAGTCCCCACAAAGCCAGGATGTGGGGAGTAGCTAGCCCCTTAGCCAAAGGAAGGGCTCAGAATTCTTTCTGCCTTTATTCCTCCAAATATGGTACCATATGGGGCCAGAGCAGGACTACCTCCCTCAGGGAGCCTTCCCACACTCTCCAGACCCCACCAGTCTGCCCCTAACTCATTGCATCCCAAGCCATCACATGTGTTCTGTGGTGCCCTTCAAGGAGCCAAGATAGTCTTGCTGTTTCAACAGCTTGTCTACAGAGTCCCCCATGCCCAAGGGACACCTCTGAATTCTCCCTTGGCATGATGTTTGTTGGTTCCGCCTGTCTATTCATGAAACCCTAGAGTTCATACAGGTCTAGGATCAGTCCTGAGAATATATTTCACAAAACTATGCAATTTCAGAGGCAAAAAGGGCCTCAAAGATGAATGAAAGCAAACCTTTCAACTAATCTGAACCTCTACACCAAGTAATCTCTGGGGAAGGAAGGAGGCAAGAAAAAGTGAGGAACATGCCACCTCTCATCAATACTTTATTCAGAGGCAAAAGGCAGTGACTGGCTAAACAAGCCTCAGGCAGGAACCCTGGACTACCGTCAGGTGGAGCCTGAGGTGCGGACTGCAGACTCGGCCTCACCAGAAGCCCAAGGTGAGGGGCATTCTTCATCAAAGCCACATGCCGATATGCTCTCCTCTGTCACAGTCCGGGAGATACCCCTCCACAGACCACACAGATTTGTGGAAACAGCGCATAGAGCTATGCCCAGTTAGGACAGAATTTTATTTAATACCTACACATAAAAACACAAACACAGGAATTCAGATCCACATATGTATGAAAAGACAACTCAGGAAACAGAATACTCGGGCTCAGAAGTGGCTGATGTCATCAACTGGAAAGGAGCCTCCTCTACTCTGCTTGAGGCCAGGTTGGTCCAAACTTGAGCATATGGAAAAAGTGGGGTGGCACCAAATCAGCCCAAAACACGAGGCAACTCACACCCCACTCTAGTTTAAACTCACTGGCCCAGCTGGCCCATTTTCTTGACAGGACGAAGATGAAAGGTGAGATGTTGTGGGTTTTTTGTGCTAATCAACCATAGAAACACCTGAAGTCATTGACAACTGTTACACCACCACTGTGGCAACAGGGAAGAGGAGCGTGAGAGGAAGCACACGCAACACAAATGGTAGAGACCACAGTACCAGACAGTACGAAGCTGAGCTCTGTCTCTGACTCTGAGATCGAAAACAATTACCGGTTTCTCCAAAGCTCAGACGCTTCAATTGTATGGTGGGAAGCACGACCCAGAAAACCCTGCTATATCACGGTAAGTGAGCTGCACAGTACTCACTGGTATAAAATGTATTACCAAAAGGCCGATAAAATGATGGGACAGGCAGAGGTTGTCAGCAATTCCAGTGAAAGTTAGCAAGATCCAAATACACCAAGTGCTGGCTTAGGTTGGCATCAGCCTGTGGCAGTTGTCTAATGAGCTTTATTATTATTGAGGGTAATTCTGAGTTCTATGAATTTCTGAAACTACAAATGTGATCAGCATATAGGCCAGAAAAAAAACTCTGGAGACCTGGGAGTTCACTCCCTAGTTTCTTCCTTGGTTTAGGTTTGTTTTAAAGATTAATAGGGCCTGGGGATTTAGCTTAGTGGTTAGAGTGCTCACCTAGCAAGCACAAGGCCCTGAGTTGGATCCCTGGCACGAAAAAACAATTTAAAACAATACATTTCAAAGCGCCTGGCCCGAAGCAAACGCCTCAAAGATAGTAGCTACCATTATTTTCTAAATTACATACATTGGGAAGGCCAATATGCCCCCATACCACCTGTACCAACCTCCCCACTGAAGGCCCTCCACAAGGGTATTGCCAGGATGGTCCCTCTGCAGAGTTTTCCTTAGGGACAGGTCATAAAGTTATGTCACACTTGGTCATCGCTGAGCCTCCTAAAAATCAAATCTACCTAGAGGGTGGTATTCATAATACAGAAGGTAGAAGCAGCCCTAAGAGTCCCAAGATCTGGGTTTCAGATCTGACCTTGTTTTTTTTCTAATTTTATGGAAGTCATTTCCCTTTTTCTCAGCCTTGATGAAGAGATAATACCAACCAATGCATGTGATCAACGACAAGAGCAAATGAATCATGCCAGTGAAAGCTTTAATAAACTATAAGACGATATGCAAATATAAGATATTATCTATCATATTACTAACAATGAGTATGAGCATTTTTTAGTCAGGCTTGGATTGGCTGGTGGCTAGAATATTCATGCAGTCTTTGGGCATAAAAACATGACTTGATTTCCACTTATACTGAATCATTGCAATGATCTGGATCTTAAATGGTCCCCAGTGGCCCTGTGTGTAAGGCTTGGTTACCAGCCTGTCGTGCTGTAGGGAAGTGGTGGAATCTTTAAAAAGGGGGACCCAGTGGAAAGAAATTAGGTCACTTAAGAGTGTGTGCTCTTGAAGGGGATACTGGGACCCTGGTTCCTTCCTTTCTCCCTCTTTGCTTCCCACATGCCATGAGGCAAGCAGCCTCCTCTGCCACATGTTACCTGCCATTATTTCTGTCTTGGCAAAGGCCAAAAGCAATGAGCCCAAATAACCATGGACTGACACCTCTGAGCCAAAATAAATCTTTCCCCCTTATAAGCTGATGATCTCAGGTATTCTCAAGTATTCTGTCACAGTAACAGAAAGCTAACTCAATTAGAGAATTCTAGAAATGGAGAGAATCTTAACATTTAGGCAGAGATTCAAGAATCAAAGAAATTAGAATCCCTGTACAGTAGTTCAGTAACTCAATCCATGTAACAATCCTTTTGATAACACCCTAGACAAGCTCTGGCCTCTGACTGAGAAAGAAAGTTCACTTTCACAGGCTATTGAAAGAATCCTTCTTTAAGTTTTACTAGTCCATCTACCACTTCCTCTGTACCACGTCCCTCCTTCCTGTGAAAGCCCATCAAATATTTGAAGGAAACAACTGTAGCCATAAACCACCTCCTTCTTCCTTTTCCTCCTTCTCTTCCTCCCTTTTCCTCCTCCTTCAAGTACTTACTTGGGGGTTGTGCAATCAAACTAGGTCACATGAACTTTGGAGCTCATACTTCGAGGCTTCAACTTCCCCCAGGGCAGGAAGAAAAGAAAGGCCATGCAGGTAAGTCCGTTTCAGCTTTTGGTCACATCTTTTCAAATATTAACTGGGTCCCTGTCATTGTATCAATAAAAATAGCTTTCTTCACAGCTGGAAAATATGAAAATGCTTCTGGTATGCCACAGCCATGGCAGGTTATTATTCTGATTACCTAGGTATGTGCAGATAGAAAAATCACTGAACACTTTTCTCATCACACAGTAAAATGTGAAAAGGCTTCCTTTTAGGGTATTGTTATGCAAGCCAACTTAGGAGGCTGACATTAAAAAAAAAAGTCTAATAACCAGTGTCTTCTGCTCTACTGCAAGCAGTTAAGAACACTTGCTAAGCCCTAGGTACGGAAATGGATGTGAACCGAACCTTCAAGGGGCTTCCACTCCAATCAGAGGTGACAACTACTCAAACACCCAGTACAATCAAGAGCTTCAGAGACTGTGACGGGAACACGTGTATGAGGAGGAGGAAGGAAGGGAGTTTCAAATGACGTCTACAGAGAAGGCAGGGCTGAGTTTCTGAGTGAAGTACTGAAAGTCTGGGAAGCAAATTCCAGGCAGAGGAACTGGTGTGAACAAACAGGTGCTAAGTGATTCTCTCAAACATCAACAATGGGAACAGGGAAGTCACAGTGTTCAGTCACAAGACAGCTTTGAGAACCCCATTTTTGGAACAGTGTCTCTCAAAATTTCACCCACAACCTCAGAATATGACCTTGTTCAGAAGCAGGATCTTTATAGATGCTATTATAATTAAAGTAGGGTAGTATTAGTGTTCTTAAGAGAAGAAACGAGGACACACAGGGATGAGGGAGGCGGACACTCCAGTGATGTAACTGCAAGCCAGGAAATGCCAAGGACTGCCAGCAATCACCGGAAACCGGAAGAAGTAAGGAAGGGCTCTTCTCCACTGCCTTTGGAGAGGGCATGACCTTGCCATTACCTAGATTTTGGATTTCTGACAACTTGAGAGAGAAAATGTTTTGAGTCACCCACTTTCTGGTCATTTGTTAGAGCAGCCCTGAGAATACGGTACATGTGTATCTAGGGAAGGAAGCGTGGAAGTAAGTCAAGGGCAGGCCTGGACTCAC
Organism: Hystrix cristata; assembly: GCA_004026905.1. NCBI lineage: Eukaryota > Metazoa > Chordata > Mammalia > Rodentia > Hystricidae > Hystrix > Hystrix cristata. The sequence continues at coordinate 71,885 of PVJO010001886.1, forward strand.
ATCACTGAAAGTGAGGATCTGAATGGACACAAAGGTGGGAGAGGGCAGGGAGCAAGTGAGTGGGCAGCACAATCCCTGGATAACAATACTAATGGCTCCCTGCATACCAAGTCTCCACTCTTTAAGGTGTGTCCACATTCTAGGATCCAAGCCTATGTCTTTTAAAAAACTCTAAAACACAGCACTTCTAAGTCATTTTAGTCTTTTATAGAAAGCCCCAGTCAGGGCAAGACTCCCTTCATTTACCCAACTGCTGTGTCTCCCTGGAAAAGTCTATGACAGCTGAGTCTCCCGTATGTGTGGGCTTCAGCTCTGCCCAGACCAGGGCGAAAGTGACAGTCAGGAACACTGGCAGCAATGCTCAAATGAGTCCCTGAGAAGCAAATATAACTGGCCCCTGCGTACCTCCACCTCCACTGACAAGAGTGTTTACATCGCCTGGCTCTCTGCCTTTTAATTAAAATGCTCGTTATGCAGCTGCATTTTAGAAGTTAGCTCACTCAAGACGCACACAGATAACAGGCAATGATCGCCTTAAAACCTGAACAGACAAGGAAGGACAAAAACTGGGAACTGGGTGTTCACTGACCTGAGAGAAAGGTCGGGTTTTCTGAGCCTCTGTTATGTCAGAACAAGAGGGACACACACACTGCTTGAGACCTAGAGACAGCAGGCACACTGCCCACCCTGACTGGGGACAGGTCGCTGCCTCTGTTCAGCCGGAAAGGTCTGTAGCAAGGTCCTTCCCCTGACTACCTGGCTTCACAGGTGCCCCAGGCCTACTGGCTCCTTGGACAGGTGGCCATCAGTTTCCGTGACTCACTATTCAGAAGACAGAAAGTGTTGCTAGGCTGTGCTCTGAATACCAGGCTGTGCACGAGCCCCACAGGGCAGGCCCACTGAAAGACAAGCAAGCAGTCTGGAAGCCCAAGGTGTTGGCTCCCAGGGCTCCAAGGGACAGAATCAACAGGAGTTAGTAATCACAGAATAGCCTCCAAAGTGCAGGCTGGGGGACACACAGAGGACTTCTCCATGCTCTTCGCTGTCCCCATTTTAAGTTTCTGATGATAAAAGTGTTGCTCTGGAAAATATCTTCTTTAGTAACAACAATAAAACCACACCCAGAGGAGACCAGTTGTCTGCACAGGGAAGAGCCCGCTTCTGCTGGTCTCAGGCATGAAGAGACACAAAGCTGTCACAGTTGTGCGTGGCCCTAACCCTTCCAGGTGTAATGCCATGATCCTGCGGAGGGCTGTGAGTGCAGTGACGGCGCTACTGGACACAGCCTCCTTCTGAGCTGTAGGTCAGTCATGGCTGGGGCCCTTTGGCTGCCTGCCCCACAGCACAGAGATGCCGGACCTGCTCCTATCGGATACCTGGGAGACATGTTCCCTCGGGTGACAGGCCTGCTCCGCCACAGTCTGCCTGGAAGGCTAGCAGCCTTGCTTGGAGGCTACAGCACAGACCTTGCCACACTGCCACTTTCCTGTATGGTCCAGCCTGGGTGACACCTCTCTGCCTGGGATGGGAACTCAACTTTCTCAGCGTCTTAAATTACTGTGCTGAATCACACCAAGATAAATGGCAGAGACCTGGCGATCACATCCAAGTGCTCTAAGAAGTATATCTAGATTGGGACTAAGTGCACCTCCAGACCCTGCTCTCCCTCGGGAGACTTGGCTGGGCTGGTCTTCCCTTCTCAGCCTCACCTTCCTCAACATCAGCACCTCTGGCTTTGGGAAGATTGCAGGAGCACTAGGGACAAATGTGAAATCCAAAGGTGACCAGCCTGCCCAGCTGGATGCCTGCCCACAGAGGCAAGGAAAGGAGGCCTCAACATGCACAGTATCAAATCACACCCACTGACACGTGGTGAGGATGTAGAGTGTGGGCCAGTCCACAGAGAGTCCTTGAGAGAAAGGCTCGGCACGTCATTCCAGGAGCACAACTGTGTCTCCCCAGGAAGGCCATCCAGATGAGCCTGCCCCCCGGGAAGGCTGTCTAAACCAACACAGACCCCAAGAAGGCCATCTAGTCCAGCATGGCCCCAAGAAAGCCCATCTAAATCAGTTTCCCTTCGTGGGCAGCTGTGCTCTAGAATCAATGAGTCCTCTGGGCTTCCACACACGGCTGTGGGCAGCCGTCCTGCACAGCAAGCCATCCCAGCTGTGGCTGGTGCCAGGAGGCAGCTGTATAAACACAAGGCTCCAGTGTCCGGCACCTCACACTCTCATTAAAGCCACTTCTAACAGGCACCACAGCACTAAACCACAATCAGCAGATCTGCTCCCGCCTTCGAAATTCTCCCACAGCAAAGCAAAGTCTAAGCAAAAAGCTTCACGCTTTACTTTTCAAGTTCTCATTCATTTTTATCCTTAGCTTTTTTTAGGGTTCAAGATATTTTAGAAATATCTCTACTGAAAAGTAGTTATGCAAATAAAAACCACATATTTCTATAAATTACATTATATGTAAAATCAGGATGGTAATAACATAAGCCAAAAGCCCTGATTGTCATTTGAAAACACTCCCCAGTGTCATAACCGATGGTTCTGGGCCCTCCTGAGAGGCAGGGGCCCTGGCCCAGCAGGATGGCCAAGTCTGATCCACGGTATAGTCATTGGCTCAGACATTACTGGACTCGGCAGCAGAGACAAAAGATTTCAATATCCTGGAAGTATTGGAGTAACTTTAATCTCCCTGGAAAACTCTCTCTTCCTTGCTTTTAACTGGAAAACCAAAGTAAAACTAGGAAATGCAAGACGCCCATGCGAGCTAGGGGACTGAGTGCTTGACGAGGAGAGAGGACAAGATGGGTTGTTTTCATCAGGGCCGTGCTGCACTTACTGACCCTCAAGCTTTGGAGTGAAAAAATGCTAGTATTGCTGGCATGGTGGCCCATGCATCTAGCCCATGTGGAGGCTGAGGCAAGAAAATCACAAGTCCAAGGCCAGCCTGGGCAATTAGCAAAACCCTGTCAAAAAATAAAAATAGAAAGGGCCAGGGATGTAGCTCAGTGGTACAGTGTCCCCAGGTTCAATCCCAAGTACTACCTGAAAAAAAAGTCACTACTGTTCATAATATTTCTGTCTTAGCATGGGCTGTTATAACAAAATATATAAGACTGGGTAGCTTATAGAATACAAGTTTATATTCTGACAGTTCTAAAGACTAGAAGTCCAAGTCAAGGTTTCAGGCAATTTTATTCCAGGCAAGGGATCCATTCCAGGATTTCAGATAGCGCCCTGCTTTCTATGACGTCACACGGCCCTTCCTGATGAGGAGGGGTATGTGCACGGAAATAAGAGTGAGCTCTCCATGTTGCTGCCTACAAGGACACTAATTACTGCCTCAACAGCCCACTTCCAAATAGTCACACTAGGGTTAAGGACTTCAACATACAAATTTGGGGAGAACATATTCAGTACATAGCCATTCCTTTTCAACACAGTAATACGACAATTATGCACAATGATAAACTTCCACTTCTTGAAAAACAACTCAAGCATCACTTCGTCAAAGCCAGTTCTGTCCCTGACTTACGAGCGCTGGAAGCTTTTGCTCTTGAGCTCTTGGGAGCCCTGCCCTGCCATTTAATAAGTCTCAAAATGGAAATTCAGGATCAATGAAAAGAGGCCCTGTGGAGAGGGTAAGCACCCCAGGATACAAGAAGAAGAAAAAAGCCCAGCCTCAGCTGGCTCCCACAAGTATAATCACACAGGGACCACCAGCCAGACCAGCAGAAGAACTTCCCTGCCAAGCATAACCCAAAGCTGCAGAACTGATAAAATGGCGGCTGGTCTAACCTGTGTTTTTAAGTAGTGTTACATAGCAATGGGTCAGACATCTCCTTGAAACAGGTGACAAACATAAGGTGAAAAGCTCTGACCAAAGGTTCCCACCAACCACAGTGGTCCTCAGGACCAAGATCTGCCCGCCAAGTGAACAAAAGAACCAGGGGAGCGAAGGCCTGAACCAGAGTGCGCAAGCCAGCAACCCTGCGCATCCTCTTCATGCTGCCAACAATCCTGAAGCTAGAAGTCAAACGAAGCACAACCGTGCAGCCAGCACACGGTCTGGCATGGAGTGAGCATGTGACAGTGCTCAGGAGCTTGCTCACACGCTAGCAAAGCAGTGATGCCAACGTGAACTCTCCATTCAGAGGCAGCAGGGTGAGTATTTAAGAGCCTTCTGGAATCTGATCACAAGGGCTGAAATCCTGCTCAGATGATCACAAAATTGGGTGAGAACTCTCTGTGCCTCAGTTTCCTCATCTAAAAACAAGGCTGACAGTACCTAACCTGGAGGACTGTCATGAGCAATCAGCTGGATGTGCAGTGCTGAGAAGTTACCCGGCAGGCCGTAAGGACTGTGCCATTGTCTCCTGTCAAGGTTTGCTTGGTCTCTGTCATTCTGCATCTCAGACTCAATTACACCAGCTTCTGTGCTCCAGCATGCACTGTGTTCCCCTTTAAAGACTTCAAAACTGAGGAATTATTAATGAGGATAATTACATGTCATTTTAAGTCTCTTTTCTCTATTCTTAATGGATTTCTTCTCAAATACAGTTAGATCAAAAATCACTAGTTTCTGGTGAAACCACAGAAAAGTTAGCAAACCACTGTGAGAAACTGGCTGAGAAAACAGACAACTGGGGTGTGTATGGAGAATTAGAAACCGACATACAGAGACACCAGGGTGCCAGGAGAGAACAGGGTGTGACACACAGTGAGGCACTGCTGCCTTGTGACCTTAAGCAGGTCCCTTCACCTCTGGCCCGGGGCCTCATCTGCTGCCACCCCCAGAGGTAGGGTATATTAAGACCAGATGTATGCATGGCCCTTGTAACTCATCAGGCGCTGGGCAAAGGTGAGGCAGTATCTTCATCTATTTACAGCCTCTCACATCCTACAATAATATAACCTTCGACGTTTCTAAAAAATTTCAAATAAGCCTCAGTCTCTGCTCCTGCCAGCAAGCATGGTCACAGCACGTGCCTTTTGTGAGAGCTAACAAGAAGCCTATTTTCTTTAAGAAACCAAAGAGTTCTTTTCAACACTCTCAAAAATAGTTCGGTCCATTCAATACAACCATCTTTGAAAACGGGAAAAAAGAGCTCCCTGTTGCTCTGGCCCTCGACGCAGTAGGTCTCTGTGGCGGCAAAGGTTTTGCATGAAGAGAAGAGGGAGGGCCTGTGGATCTCACCGGGTCTGATAAAGACCTGCTATTATGAGGTCCAGCACTCACTTTGTCCATGCCCATTCCCCCTTCCCTCCTGTCCCTACACTTCACAAAAGGGCTCAGAAGTTACATTTCTGGCCCAGTGACTCTGCCGGCCACTTCTGGGTTTGGACCAGATTTAGCCCAGGGATCAGCAGGTGACTGAGCTCACAACAGTGCCGGGGGAGGCGCCCAGCCCGGCCTGCTCCAGCTCATGCAGACTGCTGTCACACAGCATCCAGTCCTACCTGCAGGATCTAAGGAAAGACACCTCCCGTTCCCCAACCGTATCTACCTCAGAATCCAAGTCTCCCCAGGAGGGGCAAAGGGGCTTTATAAAAGGCAAGGAAAGGAAAAGAGTCAAAAGGTACTGTGCTGGGGACCACTCAAAATGCTCCCCCCCAGGGCAGCTGGACATTTACCACCCTCTAGTGCTCCCTGGGGAGCTGGAGTGACTGCTTCTATTTACAGAGTGAAGACACTGTGTTGGTTGGTCATGATGAGAACAGACCAAGAGGTCTACTGCAAGTCGGTGAGCCATGTGGCATCCTCGGTCTGGCTTCTCCCAGCCGGTTCGACCCCAGACCAGCATGCCTACATGGTTCAACACAGGGCTTCATGCTTTCCTGGGGTTTGTGGCTTGCCCTGCTCCTGCCCCCTCCCGGATCTAGTAGGTGATCACATCAACCAGTCTTAGAGGGAGGAGCAATGTGGGAGTGCTTGGTGGGGAAGTTGGTCCCACCAGCTGGACTGACCCAAGCTGAAGAGGACACCATCGCTGCCTTTGCAGGTGGGATTCGCCAACTAGGGATGAAGGCCAAGGAGACAACAATACTGCAGATCTCACTTCTGGCCAGTGTTCGGGACACTCACACTTAGACACAGTCCCAAATGCTATGCCTCTCCACTGTGAACACAGCCAGAGTCCTCGCCACTGCTTTCACTGCAGGAAGCTCTGTCCTGAAACAGACTGTTTCTGGCTGGATTTACTGCTGCCACTGTCACACATCCCCTGTCCTCCAGTGCCCAGTCACCTGTCTCCAGGCCTGTTCCAACTGCCTTCTCTTTAACAGTGCTCTGGTCCCTGCCTACCCAAGTGATTGTGAGCCCCAGAAGTTTTGAAACAAGTTTGACTGTAGCCACCCAGTGTCTCTGAAGCCCCACGGCCTGGGCCTGCACACAGCAAAGGTCTAACATACGTCTGCCGGTCATTCTCCAGTACACAATATGGGTAAACAAAGCTATCTGAGATTACTATGACTTACTTGTCTTCAGAGCCCTACAGGCAGCTGAAAAGCCCTCACAGGACTAGATCTGACTGCAAAGACCATGTGATTAGACACCAATTCCCCCTGAGGATCAATCAGGGTGGTGGCAAGCTTGAGTACTAAACTATCCAGGCCTCGGGTGGTATGAGCTGAGCCAGAGGAATGAAAGAGGATGCATGCCAAAATGATGATGGTTTGGCAGTGTGACCTCACTCCAGACTGGGGCTGGGCTACTTCCCTGGGCCCCAGCCAAATCTATGACAAAGCCAATTGTTCTGGTGCCCACTAAGGTGCCCTTGACGATCCTGGCTGCTTTACTACCATGTGACAGCAAGTTATCCACATCAGCACACACTGCCCAGGAGGCAGAAGAGCCCAGGGAGAGGGTGAAGCTTTGAAGTCAGACATCCTGAGTTATTATCCCAGGAAAAGCTTTGAAGTCAGACATGCCAGAGACGATCTGATTGCCAACATCATGTTCCAGTCCAGGCACTGAGGTTGCCAAGAGGAGTAAGACACAGCAGTGTCCTCATGGAGTTCAGGGCTTGCAGAAGAAAACAGATGGAAAAACTATTAAACACCAGGGGAACGATGCCATAATGGGGCCATTAACTCAGCCCTGACCTTGTGACATCTGAGTGAATCCTAAATGTGACTAATCGTGCAAATTATTTAAGTCCCCTAAACCTCAGTTTCTTCATCTGTAACAGTGGGATTAAATAAGGTCTATATCACAGAGTTCTGTGAGACTAGGTATGTAACCTATATAAAGCACTTACTTTTACTTTCTTATAAAATAAATGCTTCTCACTCTTTTAACCACAAAATAGTTAAGATTGTATGCATTGATTTAAACTGTGGCATCCCGATTGATTTCTATTTTTTTTCTCATGTATATATTTTCAACCCTTACACATTTCCAGTCTTTAACCTACAGTTAGTTCTTTACTGGGGATCAGTAAGGTGTTCATACAGTGTACTGCCCAAAGCAGGACACCAGGGCAAACCAGAGGTGCCATTTGGGGCAAAATGAAATTAACGGTCACGGTATCCATCACTGACAAGCCAACTTCGGGGTCAAGGTAGGCAGCCATCACTATGTATGTCCTTTCTGCATCCCACTGGGGAGCATCCCACTAGCTTGAGAACAGGCCCGCCCAAACCGGAACCTGCCTGAGGACCAGTGAGTAAGTGCACAGGGACACCCGCCTACCCACATGTCCCCACCTCACACAGCTCAGCCCAAAAGCAGAGAAGAGTCAGGCTCACATTCTGTCACCTGCATCTGTCGTCACCCCTGCCACACTGAAGACCAGCTGTGTTCTAGATACCAATTGTCCTTCTGCCTCCAGAATGTCCCCCCTTACCTCAGGTGTCCCAGGCTGTAGAAGCGGGACTCCCCGTCGGTGGAGCGTACCACCTGCAGAGTGAACATGGGCTGCAGCTGCCTGAGTTCCAGCAGGACGATGGCCAGGTAGTGGATGAAGAGGAGGGCATCCACAAGGGAGACTGCATATTGCACGATGCCCTGGTAATTTCGGTCCCGAGAGTCCAAAATGCGGACTCCATAAAACAGCCAATAGGAAACCACGAAAAGAAAGATGAGGACCAACAAAACGGCACGGAACACAAACACCCGTGGCATGTCTGCTCTCTGCTTGCGGAAGAAAAGCGCCCAGGTCCCAATGAGCAGAATGAGGAGTTTGAACGACACGGAAATAAAGAGTCCCTCACAAATTGTCCCACAAGGCTCCAGCTCGTCCCTCCACAGGATCGGGGGCAACAGGATGAAGGCAATGGGGGTGAGGAAAACTAGAAGTCCTAGGAATGAGGCGATGGTGAGGCCCAAGTAGCGTTTGCAATCCAGCCCCACGCTGTCCTCCATGTCCTTGCTGATCCTGGCGATGTCCTCTTGGGATATGCTGTGCTCCGAGGTGCCTGTGATGGCCGTGGTAGTCTCTCCCCAGTTGTCATCCTGATGGGGGAGAGGATAATGAGCCTAAAGAAAGCGGTCATTTATAAAAGATGCAACACAGAAGACCCACCAATCTCACGGACCCACCTCTATATACTGGCCTTTCTTGGGAATGGAAGCTGAAAAAGCTTTTCATCTAGGATTGTTTTTAACTTTTAACAATTTTTTTTCATTGAAACTTTCAAAATGCATTGTATATTTACCTTCTCAAACACAGAAAATACAATCAAACCTTTGTATCTGCTTGGATGTCTCAGGGGCACAACACTGATTATAATCTCCTGTGTTGAAAAGTCCTGAGAAGCCCTGAGGCCTGGGGCTGTCCGGCTCACAATAAACCATCCAGCTGATAGACCAACCTTTTGAGAGCTCACCTATTGAAGAACCCCCCACTGTGCTTTCCTCCCAAATCACACTGAGTCCTGAAGGCTTACCAAGTCCAAATTCTGCGAGGAGGGAACATTACTACCCCACACCCCTGGCAGCTCTGTAAAGCAAATGGCACAGAAAGGAAACTTGTATCACACAGCAACCCAAGCTCACCTGCAGCTAGCACACAGGTTATTTTTAAACATATAATGCTTTCAAGTCTCAATAAGCAGCACTGTTTGACAACATTTCTCTCTGACCAAGCTAAACAGATTCAAGAATCTATTTATGGCCAGAATAGCTCAGAAATTCTTTCTAAAACATATGTTTTCATGGCAAATTAAACATCAGGGGCACACAAACAACTAGGATTATTATACTGTATATTTACTGTCTTGTATTCTCTGTTTTTAAAGTTATAGGTAGTTGCTAGTTGGAGTAATTCATCTATCTATTCATGCAAAGAGATCCAGTTGCTGGGAACTGTAAACTCTTTTGCTATTTCACTGGCAACTGTGACTCCATTCCAAGGCACAACACAGCAAGAAAAGTAATGTGGGGTGCAAAGAGGTTTTGCCTCAGAAGATTCAGAAACAGGATTTAACTCTGAAAAAACAGATGTAGCAGCAATATAGACAAAATGAGGATATCAACTTAGAGAAATACAGTTTAGGTTAATAAACTGTCTAGCTGGATCACCAAGACAGATCTCTTATAACTTAACAACCCCTAATCTAGTAATGATAAAAAGAAACCTACATGATTTATGAAATGTGTAACAGGGTATAGTTAAGCAATGGTAGTGGTGGTAAAGATCTCAACCAAAAGGTCTTCAATTTGAGAGGTTAGAAATATCATCTACCACAACAGAAATTACTACAGGCAACAGCCAGATGCAACCAAGACACCCAGACATTGCTGGTAGAAGTATAAGACAGTTCAACACCTCTTGAAAACTAGCCTGCGTATACTCTTTAGCTATGTGGCCATATTCCACTCCCAGGTTTTATCCAAAATTAATGCAAACATATGTTCACAAAAGACCTGTACAAGAATGAATGTTCTTAATGGCTTTATATATAACAGCCAAAATTGTATGACTCAAATGTCTATCTCATCAGAAGAACAGATAATAAATCGTGGTAAATTTCTACAACAGAATACTATTCATCAAAAATAAAAAAGAACAAACTGCTTAAACACAACGAAATCTAGATAACTGTCAAAATCATTATGCTGAATGAGGGAAAAATCATATGATTCTAATTATATTAAATTCTAAAACTGGCAAAACTAATCCACAGAGGTAGAAATCAAAACAGTGGTTGCCTTGGAGAGGGGGGAAAGGGGTGACAATGGACTAGGAAGAGGCAAAAGCATTTTCTGTGGTGAGGAGTGTGGGTTGCACGTACTCATCTGTTACACGTCTTCAAAGGTTTACTTAAGAGCTGTTTTATTTCTCTCCATGTAAATTTACAGCAATTTCTAAAAAGGAAGACGTCAGCAGGGGGAAAAGCCACAAATTCAAAGCTATCCAATTTGCTTTAATAAAAGGTCAGTTCATAGGCTACAGAAAACAATTCACTCTGTAACACTCTTAGTGAAGACAAATACTGGATTCTACATTTATATTAGGCCTAGTACTCGACAGCTTATCAGTGCTGAAAAATTATGACTAGCACCTTGGGGATCCCTTGTGGCCTACCTGCTGCTTCAATTTAAGCTGCTCATCTTTTTCCTGGCAAAGAGTTACTAACTAAATCCCCTGACCATTTTAAGAATCTGTGCACACATATGTCTTTAAAAAAAAAATGCAGATGTAGAAAGAGTTCTCTCAAGTTTGAGATTTTTAGAATAAAAAAGACCTAAACTCCTCTAATCCAAACCTCGAGATTTTCAGTAAGAAACCTACAAGGGCTGTAACTGACCACAGTAACAGCTACTGAGACAGACAACCTCGAAATCTTTTTTCTACCACATTATGCAGGTGCAAAGACCAACGGCTTCCCAGTGAGTACAAGGTGTAGAGAAGTTGAAAAGAAAGAAATGTCTTCACGGTGGGCCACCGGCACCTCCGAATCCACTTCTAGGAGAAAACTGATCCTTCAACTACTTAAGTGTGGTCCAAGTCTAGGATTAGCCCCACTTATTCATCCATCCATCCATCCATCCATCCATCCATCCATCCATTCGTCATCTACCCAGTCATCCACCCACCCTCCCAGAGCCAAGACAAGGCAGTAAAGCACTATCAAAGGCATCTGCTCATCAACCCTGCCTTTGACCCACATCTGCAGGTTGAATCCCAAGAGTACCTTGTATGTTCTGAGGTAGTGCAGTCTCAGTCCATCTATCTGACGATAAGCGTATATGTGTGTGGACCTACAGGTGTGTAAGATCTATGCTTATCTATATTCCTCTATCTTTACAGCTGTGTATGCAAACAGGGCTTTGTTTATGTGAGGCAAGGCTGGGCATGCATGTATTTCAGGAGATGTAGAGGGTGTGCAAACATGCTTCTGAGTACAGATCAGATATTTATTTAAATCAAGTAGGCTGCCAGACAGTTGAAACCTTAGAGAAGAATCCACACAATATTTTTTAAAAAGTAATGAGCTGTCAATAATTTGACAAAATCCTACTGCCTAGTTTTCCTTAAACACTGTAAGATGCAGGAACACCGAGTCCTTGCATTCCTGGGAACAGGAAGCACCGGGAGTGGGGGAGCTGCTGCCCTTCACAGAGGTAACTCGCCCTCCATTTTGCCACAGCGCCTTTGCTCTGTCCCACAGCCCTGCCCTGAGGCACTGCACAGATCCCCACTAATCCCAAGGCTTGCTTGATACATTTTGTCCCTTTTTTTTGAGGCAAGGGGTTATTTTGTTCATTCCTGTTTCCCCACCAGACATCGGAGTGTCCAGACACCGATTTATTTCATGTATTTAGCAGCACATGTGGGCAGTTCTAACTTCTTTTCCCTTCTTCCCAATACTACTTAGGCTTTCTGGAGAGGGAGTTTCCTTCCCTCTCTAACACTGTTCCATTTCGAAACAAGTCTCCTGAGACTCTAGCCTGTAACTTCTCCCTTCCTTGCCCTGTCATCAGCCGTGCTGGCTTCTTTTCAACATCCTTGAAGGCAGACCAACCAATCACACTTTACAATAACCCCCAAGCTACCCAATGGCAGGCAGGCTGTTCTTAGACCAACAAGAAACCATGGGACATAGATAAACTAATTAACATGCTGGAAAAATAAAGATTAAAAACCCCAGAGAACCTATTGCAACAAGACTTAGGAAAACATTTATGGAAAGGAGACTCGGCCAAGTGGCGGCATGCTTACAGACTGCCTTTGATCTTACCTGAACCTCCTCAGTCCTAGTAGAATCATTTGCCAACAGGGGCTCTCCAGTGGGAGCTTGAATGGTGACAGACTTTTCTGACCCTCTGCCATCTTTATTCCGGGGCGATTTATGTTTCTCTCTAGTTCTCTCCCTGAAAAAAAGATAGTCGGCTATCAAATTTATGCCATGTAAATTAATTCCCTGATTCATCAAAATATAAATTTCATTTTGAATTTAAGAAAACTCTACACTTAAAACTCTATACATGCACACACATACTCCACCAATACCGACCCATCCTCCCGCCCTCCCACAAGCTAATCTTTACTCCCTACTTAGTTATTCCCTTTCCACCATTCCACAACCTAAAACTAAGACTTTTACGCCACTAAAACAATGATCATAATATTTGTCTGCAAAGCTTAAAACTGTAATTTTAGATTTCTTGGCTAAGGCACATTTTACTACCATTATTATTTAGTTGATCTGAGTAATTTGCCTAAACTAACTTTTTGGAACTTTTTTATTAGTGCAGGATATCTAAGCTTCAGTCTATACAAACAAATCTGGGACACACTGTCACCCTAACCTTTTTGATAAGAAGAAAGGAAACTCTAAACTAGGACAGAGAAATCATTTGCTTCTCATTCTTACAAATTCGAAACTAAAAGTCATTCCCATAGGTTCTAGCAGAACTCAAAGACACCCACAGAAACAAACCAAACCATGACAAACGACACCAAGAAGTGAGAAGGGAGTGTGAGAGTGCGTGTGTGTGTGTGCACGCATGCACGTCCATGTGTGTGTGTTTTCAGGCCTCCTAAGGAAAGCAGGTTGCTGCACACTTTTATCCCAGATGAACTTTCTGGGTGGTCTTCCAGGGTTCCAGGGCACCCCGCTGTGGGTCAGTCTCGAAATTACAAACTAATCAATCACTGTGACTAAGCCCAGAGGTCACAACCTGGTCAATAACCACTTCTAGAAACTGGCAGTCTGGACTCCAGATGCCAATGGTGAATCCAGGAGCCCCTCGGAGGTGGACAGTCAGTAAATTCCCTCGGGCCCTCGTCTTCACAGGCCACTTGCCATTAGTTCACACTCTCAGAAAAGACAGAATTACGAGTGCAGATTTTGCAGTGAGATCTCAATCTGCCCTGCTACATATGTGAGATGGCACAAGTCATTTAACCCCTGAAATCTGTTTCCTCCTGTGGGATATGGGGACAATGATGACGCCACATAGATAAGACACACACCCTCAGAAAGGGCGTGAAGTGACTAACACAGTAGCCATGATTATTGTGGTTATTGTTAGCCAATGGCAAAAAATGGTGTCTCGACTTTGGGAAGCACAGTATGCTATCTTGAAGAAAGAGACACAACTAGAACCATGAATACATCATCAAAACCCTCTTCCCCTCCATAAACAAATCTGCTATTAACCTACCATTGAGCAATATCAACAACAAGAAACCGTAACAAAAACCATCCCATGCAGGCTTCTTGTCAAACATCTACCTTATCACTATCTCCCTAGGACAAGCACTGGATAACTCCTCCAAAGAGCCAGGAGACTCCCACGCAGAGAATCTTTCTGGGACAAGAATGCCACATCTACAGCATAACTAGATGTGTTCTTGTCAAATCTGGTGTTTTGTTTTAACCAATCAATCAGGGAAACAGTCAAGCAGATAATTTTGTTGTTTACCGGAGATGCATCTAACAATGACCACCACCCCAATGTAATGTATAGAGCACTTTGTTAAGTGCTTTACTATACAAGTTTCATGCAATCCTAACTACCCTTTGGGGCCAGTATTACTGTCCCCATTTTACAGACAAGGAGACCGAGGCTCACAGAGCTTTGGTGACTTCCCCAAGTTGCAGTAAGCAGCAGAGCTGGATCTGAATCCAGGTTTGCTGCCATTGCTTCCCTTCAAACTCACTGTGCTACACTGATTTGAAGAAAAACTAGAAGAATTTATAGTATCAATATCCCTCTTGCTCATCTTCACACTGACACTTGTCATACTCCTAGAGCTATGAAATGTGCCCTTGAATCTACTACCGAACTAGAAGTCACAAATAGGTAGCACAAATCTGTGAGCCCAACATTCTGAGCTGTCCAGTACAATCACTTCCAAGGGTATTTCCTACGAGAAGCAGTAACGATGTGGGAGAGATGTCCCATGCAGTCTTCACAATGAGCATCAGCTTGGGCCAGAATTGCTGTTCCCCCGAGCCCCAGAGTACCAGATGCGCAGCCCCTCTTCTGCCCACTTTCACTCTCTCTACTGCTCTTGCAATTATCACTCTCTCAGCAATTAGCCCAGTCACATGCTTACCCAACCCACCTCCCCATTCACAAGTCCCACGGGTCAAACCCTGTGACTGCACAAATTCCACCAGAAACCAGAATCCTCCACTGAGTGCCAATTCCTGGATCCTGAGCACTATCAGGCACACAGCAGGTAGGGAACCACCGAGGGTCAGAACATCCTCTCTCCACCAGGCCCAGCCCCACCCCCAACCGATCCAGCCTAGCTCCTAAAGGGCCCCAAAGCACCAGATGCAGAACAACTGGCTCACAATTCCCCAGTTAACTATGTGAGGTAAAACAGATAAAAAGCTTTCATCTGATAACTAGAGGAAGGCTTCTCATCCTCCAGAGCCTGAAACCCTAAACCAGTGCTTCTCAACATGCAGTGTGATGAAAAACTACCCTGGGTGCAGATTTCAGGGCAGACTGCTCAGCCCCACCCTCAGGGGATTTGTCTGGAAGGAGACAACAGAAATCCACATTTCTTACCAGCACCCTAGGTGATTATGATCCAGGTGGTCTAGGACGGTTTCCCCAAGACTCTCCCACCCAGCTGTCAGCATGACTAACTGGAGTTCCACCTACGTGTGAAATGTCTATACCCAGCAGGGGCTCGACAACGGGAGCCAGGAGTGTATGCTCAGCTGTACAATGCTGCTGCAAAGTGCAGTAGTTCCTAACTAACACAGTATTAAGTGGATGAAGGACCGGGTGCAATTATGACTGAGGCTGCCCGGGGCTGAGAGCCTTCCACATGTGCCAAATGAGACGGAATGCAGCACAAGTCCTGTCATCTCAGCACCAGCACAGGACTGGGTGGGCTTCTGCTCATCCTAGTCTCGTTACTGCCACTCCTCTGTTACTTCTCCAGGCTGATCTCTGAGCCTCCCCAGGATTTAGGAGAGAGCCAACCAAAATAATGCTACCCACCCCGTGCTTTCCAGTTTGCAGAACAAGTCAGAGTGCGGCCACCTCACTATAGTACATACCCAAGCGCTCATGCCTGTAGCTCTAGATGTTGTCACTCCAAGGAACATCTGTAGGTGTTAAGTCTCCTCTGGAAGAGGGCTCCCCAAAGATGAAGACAATTGGTCCACGTGTCTAAGCATATAGACACAGACGTCCCAAGAATAAACAGTCTACACATGAGCAGGGTTTAACAAACACGCACCTTTGTGCACTTTACCCATTTTGCCCAATGAGCAGGATCACCTATGTGCCTTTGCTGGGCAGCTGAGTCACCCACGGGAGTCATTGTATCTTTATCTCTGAATCTGCCCCCATGCTGGTGCTACCCAGAAGAGCAAAGCACACACAAGACATGCATACACGAGAGGATGGGAAGAGCAAGCAGCAGCATGCAGGCGGCACCTGTGTGCACTCATGCGTGTGTAAATGTGTCTCTGTAGGCAATTCTGGAGCCGAGTTCTTGGGGGCTATGTAACCCCCTACTCCAGCCAGAATCCTACAATTCCCACGCTGCTCTCGCTTATGGTCAGTATTTCCTGGGAAGATTATTTAGTCCTGTTCCTGTTGCTTGTCTATTTCTATTTAGGGAAAGCTGGTCCCACCGGTTACTCCTCCCTTTCCTTCTCTACCACCACCCACTCACTCACTACCTGTCCTTCTCAGTCAACTGCTGGGCCTGGCTGACGGCTTCCTCTCAACATTGACTGGGGTGGGAGGGCTGGATGCAGGAAAAACTGGCCTTGAAGTGGCCTCAAAAATCTTCCACTACCCAAAAGGACCTCCGTTGGAAAATGTACTTTAGTACATTAGCCACTCGAGTTAGCCTTCATATTCCTTTGAAAAGTGGCATTTCCTTTCCAACAGACCAGGAATTCTGAATCCTGCCCAGGGCACCTACTAACGCTACAATTTCAGGCAACAGTGTTGCTCCCTGCATCTTGGTGTTACCACCTGTGAAATGCTACTACTATGTCTCACGAGACCAGGTCTGCTCTGAGGACAGAAGATACTGACTACTAAGGTACTCCCAAAGCAGTCATTAGCCTCATTGGCCACCGCTGTATTAAACCAGCAAACGTGCTCTGAACTCACAGGTCAGGCAAGGTCGGCTGAAGCCTGCACCATTTTCCCAGCAAGTTAGCTGGACACTCTCTGGAAACTGCAAGCATCGTAAAACCAGGCCATCGACCTCTGTTAGAAAAGAGTTGCTTGTCATTAGCTTGGAAGCTAACTGACTCCCCAAGATAATCAGTGTCATTAGGTGTATTGAGTTTGGTGTACTTCATTACTCCTCTCTCAGTTGAGTTGCACTAAAATTACCATACGGAAAGGTCCTTCCCCTCTCCTCTTCCACTCAAATTCCCAACAAATCCTGGAGCAGAGAGCAGTCTCACAGGGCCACTTGTGGGACTCAATTGATGTCTGTGGCTGTGTCTGGGGCCTGATCTGTGCCTGGGCAGGGTAGTGTTAGTGCTCAGCATTCTTTATACTGGGCCAAGCACTCCACGGCACACATGGCCTGCAGACTACAGCCTGCACCCCACAGTTCCTGCACCCTACTTTGCTTTCGAGGGAACCCTTCATCACCAGGGTTGGTGGTGTTGCTCCTGAAGAATGCACACAGTGCACCTACAAGTGCCCGGCACACATATACCCTGTCTCAGAGCTTCTCTTGAGCAGGCATTCGGTAACGTGGCTTGATCAACTGATTAAAAGCCTTGTTTTGTATTAACATTTGCCAAGGACTTTTCACAAGGGTCCACGAAGGCACTAAGACTTCTGTGTGTTGTTTTAATACAGATATGGTCTTTTAAAGTTCCCACTAGGGAAAAAAAAAAAAAAGTTCCCACTAGGGGCCCGAGGAAATAGCAGAGAACAGCAATGGGCCCTGAAGTGTGGAAGTCAGGATCTGAGTGCAGACAAAGCAGGCCAGCGTAGCTCCTCAGGATCCCGCAAGCTGCTCTCTCTTGCTCATCCCAAGCACCACAAGAATCCCAAATTCTTACTTAAGTCCCAGCAGCATAGCAACATAGGAGAGGGAAGCCTGTCACACCGGCAAGTGAGCTGCTTTTGCTCATTAGGGCTAAAGAGTTGATATGTTAAAATAGCGGTTTCTGGTATTTTACAACTAATCTGTAAATTCACCTAATGGTTGAAGTCTGTGATTCAAGTTTTATCACCACAGTGTTTCTAACGGTCTCAGGATCTGGTTCTGGCATGTCCCATCCCGGCAGGCTCCCCACACCGCCCACCCCTGCTGTATCAATGCTGGGTGTCCTGCGCTTCCTATCCTGCTAGAAAGGCCAACCAGGGCTTCAGCACAAGGAGACAAATTTTTATGATTAGAGCAATAAATGAAAATTCAGAAAAGAATGCAAGTGAACTAATACCCATAATCCCTATACTCAGACAGGCATGGTCAGTATGTTAATATTTATCTCATCATATATATATCTATATATATATATCTATATATATAGATATATAGATATATATATGTACATGTAAAGCTATGTTATATATGACTATTACTACTATATACACATTGAACTGTTATATATACAGAAAACTATTGTAATACGCAAAGTTTTGAATCTCATTTTTAAAATAACATGGATTCATAAACATTTTCTTGTATCAAATAACCTATGAAATTTCCTTTATACTTCTACTCCATTCATTTTTTAAAAAATTACAAAATACACACTTTTTAAAAGTCAAATGAGTACAGAGAGACAAGGTATAAATGACAGGTCCCATTGGTTACTCTGCCACAGAGCCTCTTCCCTGTAGATGACGATTCCGGGCAGCCTGGAGAACCCACTTCCGGGCCTCTTTCTACATGCACACAGGCTCATGAATAAGCAATCACATTACATCAACACATTGCATCATGGTTTTACAAAACAAAATCTTTCTCTGTGTTCAGCTACTCTTGGTGGGGGGGTTATTGTTCAGCAAGGGAAACAAATACCACTAGTCACCTTTCCCACACCACCACTGAGCTGTGGTCACAGGTGGGCCTTTGGCTGGGGAAGCTGCTACCTTTAAACACGGTGCTGAAATGTGAAAGCCATTGATGGTATTAACACAGCCGCCCATTGGTGACCTCCTATGATGTGCTGGATTAAATGCTTTGCATGTAGACTCTGATTTGATTCTCTCTACAATCCTATAAGGAGGGATGCCTGTACCCATTTTATAGATAAGGAGACTAGGTTAAGTGGCAACACTGCAGTTTTGTCAGCTGCATTCTTAACTGATATAGGCCACCATCCATTCATTTTATCACCCATTTCTCTCCTCAGTAAACATTCTGCAGGTTAGTAATAGCAGGCCCTTGAATTACTAGTGCAGACCTGTTCAATTCACAGAGGATGGGGAAACTGGCCCCATCACCTGACAGTGTTTTTAAAACCTAGGCTCTTCACTTGGAAGACCAAAGAGAAGAAAGGCGCCAGGCCAATCACTCTGGTTTCTGTGCAAACCTCACAGCAAATGCATAAAGGACAATGAGTCAGCAGCTTTGTGAAAAGCAACAAATTAACACTTGCTTCTAACCTCCTTTGCATTATTGGTAAAGCTTTAGGAGAACTGACATCTCAAAAGTACTTAGAAATGAAAAACACTTCCACTGCAGGGGGAAACTTTAATTCAAAACTAATTGTGAGAAATTAAGGTCATCAACCGTAATGGTGGCTATAAAATGTAAATTGGCGGTGTAGTTACTCCAAATCCGTGTCAGCCGCTCTCACAGCTTAGCTTCCCAGCACCCGTTGGGGGAACGGCTAGCATCCACAACTCTGCAAGTGCCTGTTTGAAAACTGAGTCCTGAAAGCCCCACCAACCTGCAGATTTCCCAAATGCAAAGCAGAACAATCAATGGGTTACATACCCTTGTCTGTGAGATTTTTTTGAATGGCTTGAATAGTATGAATATCCAGAGTATGTGGATTCGGTATCCATAGCAATGGAGAGCTGCGTCTTGAAGGAGCAGGCACTGTTTCTCCTTCGAGGTAGACAATTCACCTACTAGCTTCTAAAGCCTCAAGGAGTCCGAATCAGAAGAGGAGCTACTCATCAACAGGAACGATTCTGGGAAAAAGGGAAAAAAGAGAGCTCAATCTTCAAAGCCAGTCTTCACCGGGCAGACAGCAACTGCCTCTCACAAGTAGTAACCTTCTCTCTGGGTCTTTATTATGGAACGAGGGAGCCTGGGTGAAGCACTGACCTGTAAATGCTCAACTCATGCAGGAACAAGCTTCCCAGGTATGTGGGAGACAGGCTGGGTGCTGAGCAAGCTGAACCCCACCACAGCGGGAAGAAGACGAGCAGCAGGAGAGAGCTGGGCACTGGTCCATTTCCTAAGCACCCTCACCAATTCTGGCCTTAGGACTCGGCTTTCTGTGCCAACCACCCTAGACGGAGTACTCAGCCCCCTCCCTGCCTGCGTGCTGCTTATAAAAGCAATACCCAGCGAAGTAACTTTTAAGGAATTTGATCATCAACAAAAGTTAGAAAAAAGAACTCTTACTCTTTTAACCCAAGAACCCAAAGTCCTAAGAATTTATCTTATACAAGTAAATCTTCAAGAAAATTATTGCCCAGCTGTCTATAATTTTAAAAAGCTAGAAACAATTTCAATGCCCCTAAAACAAAGGGGTAGGTAGGGAAAAATGGCTCCTTGGCTCAAAGAAAAATCATGTATCTATACAAGATGATAATTAGAAAGAACTGAGATATTTATGATAGAATGATGAATTTAAAATTGGATCGTAGATACACATTTTATCTACACTGCCCTTACATTCACATCGAGTAACTTATGTAAGGACAAGGACTCAAAGGGGACATCAGAAAATGAAAACAGGTGATTTATTAGTTGCAAGGTTCTTGGGTCCTTTCCCACACTTTCATTAGATACTGCTTTGCAATAAAAATAAATTGGAAACATTTCCAAGTACATTCCTGAGCTCCCACACATGCTAATCCTCTACTTTCAGAAAACAGATTTTAAACTCCCAGAGCTGGTCTCCGCCCACTAGGGTTTCTTCTCCCAAAGTCAGCTACACTGCAAACAGACCCAGGGAGGCAAGTGTGAAGAAAACATAAAGGAATTGCAAATGCCTTAGCCCTGCCCCACTGGAAGGAGGCTAAGGCTCCCAGGCGCCAGCAAGCACCAAGTCCTTGAGAAATCAGGTAGGCTGGAGTGCCACATACCAACACCCCCCATCCCCTGGCCCCTGAACTTCAAATACCCATTAAGATGCCTCTGGCCTGCCCACTGCTTCTGCCTGGAAGTGATATACCTTCACTTCCAAGGTCTGCCACACAAGCTTAGCCTCCCTTAGCCCACACTCATCACCTCACTCCTCTCCTGCACCCGAGTCCAGGGCCAGTCATGAGGAAGCCCAGGTCCCCACCCTGGTTCAGCGACCATCTCTTACAACTTCGGATAAGACACTTGCCTTCTGGGGTCTTCGTTTGCCCATTTGTTAAAGGGGCATAAATCAACCAGCTGCCAGTTTCACAGGGTGGGTGTTAAAATACAAGCAGACACAGTATCAGGAGTGGGGTTCCAATCAGGACTTCACTAACTTCCTCCCTAGCTATGGGACCTCTGTCAAATGATTAAACCTCACTGAACCTGCACCTGCAAACCGGGAGTGTGAGGACTGCCACAGTGACCCAATGAGCTAAGCACTGACAGCACCCACCACAGGCTCAACATGCACCAGGCAGATGGCAGTGGGTGCCATCAGCACTCCCTTTGGTGGTTCCTTACCTTATTGACGGAAAGACCTGGAAAGCAGCAGGGCAACGAGCATGAAGCTCACCTGCAGGCCCACCCCAAGCTGGCAGGACCAGGCTGTCTTTGCAGTCCACGGCCTTCTAGCCAGCTGTGTACTTCAGCCAGGCAGTCAGATCTCGGTTTGACCTCGGGTTTCCTACCCATAAAAAGGAGTACTGAGGGGTGACTATAAAGATTAAATGTCAAACACTGCAGGCAGGCATTTTTTAAAATGTTAGTTTGGTTCCTGGGCTGACCTCCACGTTCGTGAAAGACTTGAGGGCCCGTTCATCTTTTCTCACTCTCTCTGTCTCTCGCCATTTTCACTAGCAATTTCAATGAGCTTTCAGCGCCTTCCAGTCTCACTTCCTCTCTGCTCTGGGTTTTGCTGCTTTCTCACTGGCTTCATAGCCAGCAGACATCAGCTTCAGAAAGTACAGCCACGATGTGCAGCCCACGTGAGCAGAGACTCTTCCTGGGAGCTGCAAGTTTCACTGCTTGTCTCTTTCCCCAAGAAAACTGACTTCCCTTTTCTAGATTCATAATTTAACCCCTAGACTTGTTCGTGCCTTCCAACCCCTAACTCCCGAATCCCTGTTCCATCTCAGCTTCTAGCCGCTTGTCACTAAATCCTGAAAGGTGTGTCAGAGGCAGGCGGCCCAGCTGCATGCCAGAGCCAATCCCATCTTTGTACTTCCTAGCTGTGACACCATGAAGCAGACACTCTTGTCTCTAAGCTTGTGCTCTACCTCCCACTACAGCCCCCCAGTAAAATGAGGGCGATTTAATATTCTCTTCCTAAGGTGGTGGTGAGGATTAAGTGCAGTATCTCCAGCACGTACAACCCAACTTTCATTCCCCTCCCCGTCTATCAGTGGGCATCACTCTTCATCCTCATTAAAACGTGGCCCTCCATTAAGACAATGCCAGGCATGTTCCTCAAAAGAAATGCCAGACCCCAAGTGCCCTCTGGAAAAAGGTTTTTCCTGACTCTACCAACCACCCACATCCAGTTTCTCTCCTATAATTCCTGCCTACATTATTCAAGGGCTATCAGTGCCTGCTGTCACTCCCTGCCTCTCTGTTGTCGCCAAGTCTTCCATCCTTAACTCTCCACTGAAACAACTCTAAGTTGGTCAGAGAGGGGTGTGAGCCAGATCCAAAGGTGACATCCTTGTTCCTCGTCCTGGCCCTTCCTACCCCCGATTCATTCATTCATTCATTCATTCATTCATTCATATCTGTACTTGAGCAGCCATGACAGTGCTCAGCAATGCCACCGTCGTGCAATGACAAAGGCACACTGCCTGTCCTCTCTGGGCTCTGCTGCTGGCACCCGTTTACTCCTCCTCCAGGACTCCCTCCTTCCCCACCTCATGTGTCATCCCTTAGCATTCTAAACATGCCCCATGCTTCCCTCGGATGGAATCACAATAAAACATACTCCTTGGAAACAGCAGCTATGGCTTCCCTATCCCAAGACACTTGGAACATGACAGGTACCCAACAAATGCTTACTGACGAATAAAGTCCAGATGCACACTTCCTGGTAGGGAGGTCAGCTCTTGCCCCACTCAGGATTATCATTACCTTCCACAGCTGCTTTCACACATCCTGGCCTAGGCTTGCCAAGTTCCTCTGCTGCAGCAACACCATCACTCTCTGCCATTTTCAGTACTCTCTCCCCTTTGTTCCACACATCCAAACATCACTAAGCTCCACCTGTCCCCAGAATACAGCACTGCTGCCATTTTGCCAGTTCACAGCAGCCCAGGGCTACCCTACAGCAAAGCCTCATGTCTCTTCGAGTAATCCAGGCCGCACAGAAACACAGCCCAGCCCTTCTTCTAAAATCATACTATTTGTATTACGCTTATCAACACTTATCCTATCTAAGATCCAAGAGAAGACAAGGAGAAGCAACAGAAAGCAAACTCCTAAAACCTAGAACTCATTTTAAAAGCGGGTTTGAGCCCAATCAGAACGCTCATGGAGACGGTAGAGAAGCTTATCACGGCAAGGACATTGCACACTTACCAGACAGTTCCTGCACAAGGAAGTAACAGAACTCATGGCAAGGCCAGAAAAGCCCCTTATTAGGAAAGAGAACAAATAATACAAAGGAACAAGCCTCCCTGGGTAAGAAGCTGATGAGCTGCAACAGTGGCCTGAAGGGGCCGGCGTCATGTAAAGGTGAAAATAAGGAGCCTACAACCCAGAACGGTCTCTCCATCATTCTGATCCCTGACATAACCTGTAATGTGATGGACCCAGAATGGGCAGCAAAGAAAGTGACCTTTTAAATTACAGTGCAGATATCACTCTGATTAAAACCCTTCCGTGATGTCCGTCTAAGTGTTGAATAAAACACAAAATTTTCCATTTGATCGGCACTGTCCTGCCTCAGTCTCCTTGCTCCTCTAAGGTTCCGGGCTCTTTCTAGCTTCAGGGCACTGGCAGAGTCCAGTGTCTCTGCTGGCACTCTTTACATGCCCTGTTTTGCCCAATTTATCTCAATTGAAATGACATTACCGCCTCTTTCAAGAGGCTTTTCTGATCCAGCAGCCTGAACCAGACCCTTTCCAGCACTCAGCACTCTTCCTTTCTCAATTTTCAGTTATACATTTACTTGCGTGATTACTTAATGTCTGGTTCCTATATAAACTGTAAGCTCCATGAGGGCAGGGGCCACTTTCATTACTGTTTTTCCAGTTCCTACAACATACAGTAATTGGCACCCAGTAAATGTTTGCTGGATGAACGTTTGGCAGCAGAGCTCCGGATAGTAAGGCATACATTCACCAGGGAGGAAATCCTGCAGTGATATACTGACAGTGAAGTCACCTTGCTGGTTCACATGGCCGCTCACTGAGCAGAAGTTTATATTGCAGAAGAGCTAAGTAGAAATCAGTAGCAGGCCTCTTCAGCCCTGCTCAAGAGCATCCCGACCTTCCCATCAGCCTCACCTTAAGAGCTACATGCACAGCTCACTGCTGGGAGGGAGGAGGGGCCGGAGGGACACAGCAGCAGCAGGTGGAGCTCAGCAAACCCCATCCCATGAGGGGTAAGGGGAACGCGGATCTCTGTCTGGGCGAAGGTGTCCTGAGATCTGGAATTCCCTGGCAAAAGTTCTGTAAAGAACCTCCTTTCCCATTGTTTACTTAGATCAAAATGAAGGTCAGCGGTGTCAGAATCTTCCCCAAAAGTCATGTTCACTCATATGAAATACCCGTGACTCCTACTTAAAAGAAAAACAGTACTCAGAAAATCAAAAGAGGAAAATAATAGGTTATGGTAATAACAGTGGTAGACATAGGCTAATTGTCACCAAAAGGAAATTATAAAAACATCAACAGCTCTGCCTACAGCTAGTAAGTAATTAAGGGGGGTTGGCTGGGAACAGAGGAAGTTACCAGGCCACCGGGGCACAGGGACACACACTACATTTAAAGAGCCACTCCACTCCCTCTGCAGTGGGTGTGTTTCCAATGGTGTCTACATATATTGTGCACATTGCTCTATTTGATTTTTAGTATACGTAGAATTCTAAAGAGATAACTCTATGAACTGTTATTTATATCTTGAAGCTAAGATTCTTCTCCAACTATCCCCTTTTATCTATATAGCACTCAAGGGGAAAAATGGCAATGTAAATAATTTTGCTTAGGGTCAACCTTTCTCCTAGAGAGGAGGAGCAGATGGAGACAGACATCATTAACTTAACAGCTGTGTGACTTGAGAGCAAGGTAGTTAAATTCTCTGTACCTTGGTTTCCCCACTGTGGTAACAGAATTACATTTTACTACCTTTTAAAACTGTGGTGGGTATTAAATAAAATAATCCATAAAAATCATTCGAACACTGCCTAACACATGGTAAGGAGCCACTCACAACTGTCAGCAATTACTAAGGCCATCAGTAAAGTAAAGGGCCTTCGATTAGGAAGAACACCTCTGTAGGACACATGACTTACACATAGCTGTTATTTCACTGTATGTGTTGTTTTGGTCTACACAAGTCCATTTTTAACAACTTTCATTAACTGAAAAACTAATTTCCATTCAGTCTTTGCAGGCCTTCATTTACCTTCCTCAGTTTGGAAATGAACATCAGAGAGTGTAGACATTGTATGACTTTATCTGGAGGTTGGTGGGGCTGACAGGAAGGGTGCAGAGAACTATGACAAGGCCTACAAAACATTCTGCCAAACTTGTGCTTTTTAACCAGAAAGCATCAGCCAGGTGACCAATGTGAGGATCTGCAGGTCTCGTGGCACTGATAACAAACCCAGCGAGCCTTTCATGGTAACAGGTTTCTTACAAACCAATGATTCTGGGCCACTATCCACAAGGAAAGAAAATGTCAACCTCATTTCACCCACCTGGCCACTGATTTCAACTCACCTTTCCAGAATAACTGCTCTTGACTTGAGTCATGAATTACGTCTAAAAAAATACAACACTTCCAACAACTGGATAGAGATTTCTGCAGAGCCATGAATGACGAATGTGGATATTTGTTTTCAAGCTGATCCCTTGTCCCCTGCTAGATTTTTAAGCTTCAGCATAATAGATTTCATGGACACTTTCTTCTCAAGGAATCCCACAGGCTCAGTGACTGCTGTCCAGTAAGTGTGACTTGAAAGGACACGGGTGGACAGAGACCACAGCAGAACACACAGGCACCTTTTCTCCAGGCTTCAGCAAGTTCAAAGCTGCAGGCAGAAACAGAGCCCAGCCACAGGCCACCTCATCTTGCCCAATTTATGGAAACTGCAGAGCACATGCCCAAATCACCTGCCACACACAGCCAGACACCTGGCCACAGCTAGTTCACTTTTCAGAAAGATGACAGCAGTAACAGTGTCATGGCTTACAGTTATCAAGTGCTTACTACATGTAAGACTCTTTAAGTCATTTGCATGTATTACCTCACTTAATCCCCAGATTAAGTCCTTATGGGAAATAAAATATTAATATCACGGCACAGTTAGGGAAGCCAAGGTTGCACACCTGGTAAACACTCAACAAGGCTTGAACTGTGAGTCTAATCCTTGAACCTCTGTTCTTAACCATAGAAAATTTACAGCAAAGTAGCAATTAGCAGAATCATTTATTTACATAGGGAAGGATAGGCCACAATCACAGACTGTTGCAAATCACACATAATCTCACAAAAAATTCTGCAATTTCAACTTCCACTCACAGGTTCAGGGTGCTAAATACTGTGAGGAGATCAAAAGAAATAAATGAATCTGAAAAAGTTCTAACTCTCAAGGAGCCCACAGCCCAAAAGTGCAGATCTCCAACTAAAATCCAATGTCATAAGGGCCCAAACAGCAGCTGAAGTCTTGGGCAACAAACATGGTGTGTTCTTTTAGGTATCAGGGGGATAAAAGAGAGAATATTTCCCTCCCTCAGTACTTACCAATTCATCATCGATAAGGGTGACACAGAATCGTTGCTGGGTAGGAAAACTTTTAAATTTCCTTTATGGTTTCGTCCTGTTGCTCAATACATAAGACAATAAAAATGTACAGCTTGGCACGCAATCCTTACAAATATGCCACTCTCAAAATTCTTCTCCCATTTCACTTGCAAATTAAGTTGCAACCAAATCACGCTGCCAACACAGTAACCGTGAAAATTTCACGGCGTATTTTCACCCACCATATCAGAGACTTGCCAACATGTGTAAATGCTACAAGCTTATGGATAGGTGAAGTGTGTTATTTCTTTGAACTGTAGAATAAAAATTTCCTCCCACAAATCAAAGCCCCAACCATATCACATTGATTTAATTCAACTTTAAAAACTCTAATTAGTGGTTACATAAAGTGGCTAATTATGTCTCCCTGGATTCAGACAGTTTCTGCCATCTCCCTTAGAAAGCCTAGGAGCTGTGTAATCAAACAACCCACCCACTGGAAGGAGAATGCTAATTAGCACTGTTGATTGGTGACACAAGTTATAATATTTTTCAGCAACCCTGTAAAATTTATAAACATGTCACTGAAAATGCCAGACTCTTCACAGCTTGCTAGCTTTTGGAGTAAGTACCTAAGAATACCGGCAATTCCAACCACAGTCGTCTCAAAAGAGTTTTAACAGAACGCACGTGCCAGCCACACAATCATAACAAAGAGCCCTAACACCTCCCCAGGAGCAACCACACGAGCTCATTTTCGCGGCGTGGGCATGATACCTGCTTTGGAGATGTGAAAACTGAACAAGCAATTTCTCCAAGTCTCTCCAGCTCATCCCAGAGCCGCCAGGCCGCGGCCCCGCCCCACTCCTGCCTCCACCACCGACGCGTTTAAATTTTTATAAAGCTTCACACTTCTCTGGGCGCGATGCTTGGGGGCCATTCAAAGACTGCCAGAGGAAATGAGGTCGTGCCGGTGGCGAGGGCTGCGGCGGTGCAGTGCGATCTCCCAGGCAGGGCCACCTCGGGCGGAGTCTGGCCGCAGCCTCTCTGCTCCACCCCGGCGTTTTTGAAAGTAAACTCCAACCTGCCTGTTGCGCTCTCCGTGCGCAACCGGACGCGCCCCCCGGGCCTCCAGGCCCGCCCGGATT
Organism: Hystrix cristata; assembly: GCA_004026905.1. Lineage (NCBI taxonomy): Eukaryota > Metazoa > Chordata > Mammalia > Rodentia > Hystricidae > Hystrix > Hystrix cristata. Next base: position 99,716 of record PVJO010001886.1, read on the forward strand.
CTGTGAGCGAGGTGTGAAACACAGGCCAGCCCTGCCCCGGTGCCTGGCGACCGGCCAGGTGGCCCGGCGCGCCGGCGACCCCGCTGGAGCCCAGCGGCCGGCTGGCAACGCGGTGCGCGCCCGGCTCCCGGGAGCCCGGCCCCCGCCCGCACCGCCGAGCCGGCCGCCCCGGGCCTCCACCGACGCTCGGCCACTCCCCGGCCACCCGCCCGCCGCGCCCCGGGGGCGCACACCGAAGGCCGGCCCGGGGGAGGGGGCGTCCGACGCGTGGGCAGGGCTCCCCGAGACCCCGGAGAGCGGGTGCGCCCGGCACGCAGGGCGCGGCAGGAGGGCGCCCCGCGCGGGACGGGAGCAGAAGGGTGCCGGCGAGCACGACCCGGGCGCGGTCCGAGCAGCCGCGGGGCACGCGGAGTCGGAGCCCCTCCCGCCCGGTCAGCGGGCCGCTCAGCGCCGCACCCGCTCCCGCCGGACTCACCTCCGCGCCGGCCGGCCGGGCTCCCGGCCCGCGGTCTCGGCTCCCGGCGGCCCCGCTGTGCGGCCTGCGCTGGGCTCCTGTGGAAGCAGAGCCCCGCCGCTGCACTGCTGCTTTCCGCTTCCTGTCCCGGCGCCGCCCCGCAGCCCCAGCCCAGCCCTGCGAGCCCGGCGCGGCCGCGAGCCAAGAGCTGCGAGCGCTTGGGCCCGCGCGGCCGGCCCACCTGCGGCGAAGGGCGGAGCGGGCCGGCGACCCACGCCCCCAGGCCCCCAGCACACACTCCAACATGGACACACACAGTCCGGTAACCCCCACCTCCCACGCACATCAGGAATAGAAGGCCCAGGGATTGACCCCACACAGCACCCCAACATACTTGCATCCCCAAGCTCTCGAACATACAGGAACACATACTTAAAATTAGGCACAAAATTCAAGGCCTTGGGCAGAGCTCCAACTCACATATCCACATGTGTGCCCCACCTCACTGCACAAAGCGCGCGCGAGCGCACATACACACACACACACACACACACACACACACACACACACACACACACTATTCACCCATTACAAGAACTGACCCACAAATACTCAAATATACCCACGCCTTAACCCATATAGTGCTCACACCTGAGATCACAGGAAGCCCAGGAAGTAGTGATACAGCCCCACAGCCCTACACCGCAGGTGCTTCTCCCTGCTCCCCACAACAGAGCAGGCACTAACCCCCACCCCCAGGCCCGTCTCTAGAACTGCTGGAAGATCGCTCTGAAGGCAGGTAGCTCCAGGTTCTGTGCTTTGGGAGCCTTTGTTTCCCTGTCTGCAAACACTCTTTTTTACACAGTGGTCTTGCGCTGTTAGGGCTAGGAATCCATGCCGAGTGTGCCAGATCTAGCTGGGCTTCAAAGTTGCTGCCCTGACACAGTTTTCCAGCGGAGGTAGTGTTTAATGAAGGGCTCACTTCAGTCCCCAAGACTTCTTTATCCCCGCTAGCCACCATTCTCTCCCCCGTACTTTGCACTCCTAAAAGGACACCCAAATGATCAATGTAGCCGATTTTCACTACTCTCAGCCACCAGGCTGCATCGTCCCCCTTGCTGGCCCAGACCATTTGCACCCATGTACAGCCCCCAAATTCTAAGTGGACTCTGGGTGTAGGTCCTGGAGACTACAGCAGCCAGATTCCTCGTGGGAAAGCCAGAGGTTTGTCCCCATAGTTAAGGACTCAGGCCCAGAACTCCAGAGATGTGCAAAAAGTGTCTCTTTCATTTTAAAACTTAGAACCTTCAAAGTTAGGCCAGGCCAGGACTTTCTAAGTCAAGTCGTGCTGCTGCTGAACAGCCCCAATGTAATCTAGACGTCCTCAACGAATTTTCATGGAAAGTAATTACAATTCACTTAATATCTCCCACAGTACTTTTCTGGGAGAGAAACGTGGGTCCAAAATACTGTTTTAAAATAATAAATCCAATTTTAAGAGCTGTTTACTATTCGTTTTTAGCCAAGAATCTTGAGTCCTGAAATTGAAAACTTCAGCATTGGAAAACTTCTCGGGCTCAGAGTGACGGTTAGTATAACCTGGAGACCTGCCCGAAGGCAGCTGCCTGTCACAGAGGCCTGCCTGACTTTCACTGAAGTCGAGTCCTGCAGCTTAGCCTGTATCAATAATAAAAGCAATACTGTGAGTGCCATCCACCACTCTGCCTTTCTCATCCATCTAGTCCAAACTCAGCTGGGGAAGAAACGTAGGGTGTATTGGGTTTCCTCAAGCGTTCAGCAGGTTGTTTTGAACACAGGCATGTGCATATTTCTTCCTTCTTCCATTTCCACAGCTTTCCTTGAACCTGTAATGCTACCCACTAAATTCTTCCTGTCTGCCAAGATCCATCTCAAGTGCCACCTGTTACACGAAGTCTTCCCTGGTTCTCCCAGCCAGAATAGTCTTGTCTCTTTCAATCTCCAAAGTACTCTGAATTTTTATGCTTACCTTCTTACTTTATATTGGCTATTTGCATCTTTTCTCCTCAAGAATGTGTAAATATATCTTTTTCTGTCATAGGTTTCTCTACATAACAATTGCTTTAAACTATACTTAGCAAATGAATGAATGACCATAAAAGACTTTCTCCCTTGGGAAGTTAATACTAACCAGGGAGTCATCTAATTGAAAAGTCGCATCTGCGCATGCAGTTAGATGTTTTATGACAGATACTATGTAAGATACTAAATGCACTGAGGCGCACTTTGTAAAAAGTCACTTATCTAACCTCAAGAATCTTAATATAACCAAAAATCAAAAGTGAGAAAAATATCTGGTCAACAAAATAACTTATAGAAGTCTGAGTTTTAAAGCAGATAAACTTATAAATAGGGGACTCTCTTGTCCATGCTTAAACAGTGTTTACACTTAGTTTATTGGCAATTCTAATAACTGTCATTATCTGATTCCTGAGCCCACTGTAGACTAGAAACACCTTGAAAGTCAGTCAGAGGTTGCCTTAGGGATAACCCAGGGATTGCAAAGAGAGCCAGTAAGAGTCCAAAGTGCATGCCTTTCTTTCGCCATGTTCTCCTGCTGGAACACAGTTATATCACTGAAAATTGTAGTACCACAGGGATGAGGCTGTGTTGTAGCAGGCCAGATGGATGTCCCCTGCAAGTATTCTGGTTAAGAAGACTGGGAAAATGTGAAGTAAATATTGGAAAGGTTTCCTTCTCAAATGTTTGAAGTATTATAAAGCACTAATCCAGTGTAAAGAGCTGTTTTCTGTAAAATCTGCATGTAGTTAGTATGTGTTTACTGGTTAATAATGTCATGATGAAATGCTACGCTATGGATCATTAGTGGCCAGGGAAAGTCACCCAGGCCTGGCTGGTCAGGGCAGATTCCCAAGGACCTTGAGGAAAGAGAGAAATGGAGGACTCATAGGTGGAGGACCGTGGCTAGAAGAGTGACTGGCCTATCCCAAGTACTGGGTGTCTGCATGCTGAGTAAACAGGTCAGTAGTGTTTCTGTTTGAAGTGGGGTGCGGAGAGATCAATGCCTGGGATGTACTTGAGGGAGCAGAGTGGGCAGGGTCAAGATAAGGGCTTATCCCGAGACCTGGAGGATTCAAACTCAAGTGGCTAGGATTAGAAGGTAGAGAACATTGAAGCCACCCCTGGGTTTGAACTCTTTTTAAACAGACTAGCAACATGATAGAGTATTCATTCAGCCAAGGCTCTCTGACTTAGGATGGTTCTGCTTATGATTTTTTGACTTTACAACAGTGCAAAAGGAATACACATTCAGTAGAAACCATGCTTTGCACTTTGCTCTTTTCCAAGGCTAGCAATATGCAGACAGCCATAGTGAGCCACAGATCTGAGTCAGCTTTGAGATCAGGAGGGTAAAAGACCATAGTATAGTGTGTGGCCAGTGTTGTTTGCCTACATCTGTCCAACAAATTACATGAGCTATTCAACACTTTATTATAAAATAGACTTTGCATTGGATGATTTTTCCCAAGCATAGGGTAAGTGTTTTGAGCATATTTAAGGTAAACTAGGTTATGCTGTGACATTTGATACATTAGGCACGTTAAATGCATTTTGGACTTATGATGCTTTCTTTCAATTAATGGGCTTCTCAGGATGTAACCCCATCATACATAGAGGAGCCTCCATACTTAATATTTACAATGTGCCAGGCAATAAAGCCATGTAGTGTAACATTGATCAGTGATTGAATACTTTATTCAACAAATATTTATTGGGCACTCTCTTAGTTACTTTCTCATTGCTGAGACAAAATACCCAGCACTCACAGTCCTAAGGGGCAAAGGTTTATTTGGCTCACAGTTTGTAGAGGCTTCAGTCCATAGTCAGCTGGTTCCAAGGCAGGGTGGCATGGCAGAGGAACTTGGCAGAAGAGGCTTGTCGATGGCATGGCAACAAAGCAGAGAGAGATCAAGGGAAGACCAGGGATCAGACAGACCCAGGCGATCCCCGCTGTGACTGCCCCCAACTTCCAACCAGATCCCACCTCCTAATAGCAAGTCAGCCACGAGCCCCTACAATTCAATCACCTTCCGAAAACCCTGCATACAAGCATGTGAGGCTTTGGGAGACATTTTAGATATAAACCATAACAAGCTCTGACCATGTGCCAGTCACTGATTTTTCCCCCGCTCTGGGGACGCATCAAAACAGACAAAAGCTTCTACACTCATAAGGTTTGTATTTTAGCAGGGACAGATGAACTTGCTAAGGAGAAAACAAAGCAGAAAAGGAAGGTAGGAGACGGGAGCAAGGGTGTGTTCAACCCCCTCCTGGGGGAGTTCAGCTGCTCTGAGTGAGGCTGCTGCAACAGAATCTGATAGTGCTGTGCCAGAGGCCAGAGTAGGATGGGAATACAGGGCAGCAGAGGCCAAGCACCCAGATCAGCAGGCAGAAGCAGCATGGCTTCACCTGGCAGCGGCCCGGGGCCAGAATGGGAGGAGGAGTATTTGGCAGATTGAAGGAAGGGCGCTGTCCGGCGAAGGGACGGAAATGTGATAGATGTGTTCTGGAAGTTACGTCCGACAGACAGCCATGTGCAGTGCTCGTGTGCCATGGAGGGAGGGTGCAGTGGGCTGCAGGTCCTGGCAAGGGGCTGAGGACCTGATATACTGGTGGTGTTACAGGGGAAGGGAAGGGAGGTGGGGAGTGTTGAGGCAGGATGGCTCCTTAGGGCACCCGTTGGCAGTTGGACCTGGGCAACAAAGTGTGCTCGGCCAAATGGGAGAGTGTGAACATAGGAGGGGAGGGACAGAGACCTGAGTTCAGGGACCCTCTGTGGTGGGCTGAGGATTTCATGTGGTGGGCTATAGGGAGCCACTGAAAGGTGTATACAGAGAGGAAAAGAATGAACAGACCTTGACTGAGTGTGCAGTGGCTTGAGGGGAAGGACACATGGACTAGCAAGACCCAGGAAGCCCAGGGTGGCAAATGGACCTGAGTGACTGCAGCTGTGCAGGCAGATGACAATCACAGATGGGGAAGCAGGAGGAGAACGGAATTCAAGGAGAAAATGTAAGTTCAGTTCTAAGCATGAGAGGTGAGTGTAAGGTACCTGTTGTGTTATGACTTGGACATGAAATGCACCCTGCTAGTACACATGTGTGGAAGTCTTGCTCCCCATGCAGCGGTGTTCAGAAGTAGGGCTTTTGGAAGGTGACTGGCTCACAAGGGTGCTCCCCTTGGCAATAGATTAACCTGCTAATGAGTTCATAGCTGAATGAGCTGTGAGGAGGTGGGGCCCAGCTAGTGGAAGTAGGTTACTGGGAGCATGCCTTTGAAAGTTGTCTCGACCCTGTCCCTTTTCTCTCTCCCATCATCACTTCCAGGCTGCCAATGTGGGACCAGCTTTCCTCCACCACACCCTTCCACTGCAATGCTTCTGCCTCACTACAGACCCAAAAGCAATGGAGCCACCGCACCATGGACTAAAGCTGCTGAAACTGTGAGCCAATAAAAACCTTTCCTCCTTTAAATTGTTATTCTCAGGTATTTTGTCACAGTGATGGAAAGCCAAATAATACATGTGGAATGTGCAGGTGCAAAGAATAGTAGCTCATATTTCTTGAACATTTGTTATGTGTCAGACACTGTGCTGAGGATTTTTCAGGTCTTATTTATCTCTCACTGCATCTGTGATATAGTATAGCTATGATATCGTCTACACTCCACAGTGAAGGAAAGGGACAGAAAGGTTAAATAAATTGCCTGAGATCACAGAGCTACCAACTGGTGGAGACAGGCTTTGATCTCAGGTGTGGCTGAACACAGATTCCTTATTTTTAATCCATAGACTGTTCTCTTTTTTGACAGTGGTTTTAAAAAACTTTCTCTTTAATTTTTAATTTATTGGGGATTGAACCCAGGGCTTTCACACTGAACTGTGTCTTCAGCCCTTCTCTTATATTTTTTATTTTGATGCAGTCTCTTGCTAAGTTCCCTACTGTAGTCTCAAACTTGCAGTCCTCCTGCCTCAGCCTCCCAGAGAGCCAGGATTACGGATGTGTGCTACCACATTGGGCGCTGGGTTTAGAACTCAGGAAGAGATAGGCTAGTGATAATAAATACAGCTTTTGGAGATTCAAAGTAGCTGACAATGAGGTACAGAAAAGGATGTAGAGGAATAGACTGTGTGAAGCAGAAAGATAAGATAGGGAGATGGGAAATTGAGACAGGTGTTATCATTTTGTTTCGCTATGGGAAGGCCTTAAGCCTTTTCATAGATCAGGGAGATATCACTAGAGAAAGGTTCAAAATTTAAGCAAGAAGGGGTGACTTGAGAGACAAGGGCAACATGTGACCATGAGCACAGGGGAAAGACCTGGAGCGCACAGGCTCGGGCAGAGGCCAGATGGCCAGCTGAGCGTAGCATGTCCAGGGCCCCTTTGAGAACCTGCCTGCCATGGAGCTGGAAACCACAGAAAAATGTACATTTCCCAGTGTTCTTGTAAGCAATTTGAATGGGCTCATAGACCCTGAGGCCCTTCTGCAGACTTGCCACAGTCCTGTTTAAGTCTCTTCCATGTCTAAGAATTTGTATCTTTAATGAGTTGGTGTGAGGGTGGGATGTCTAAGCGGAAATTTGGAAAAGCAGTTGAAATGATGGGATTTCCCATCAAATAGCTTATCCTGGGCTTGAGAGTGTAGTCTATGGACAGGACTCAGGTATGCTTCTGGTAAACTCCCTGAGCACATGGGGAACCTAAAAAAGCAGAAATGGTCTATGGACCGAGTGCACTAGCTCCCCGGGGGACCCATCGCTGACATCCGCCATCATTCTTTGCAGGCCTGGGCAGGCAAGCCAGATCCCAGGCCCAAGGAGGGAGCACTATGGCAGATAGAGATCTCAGACGTCAAAAGAAGGATCCTGCCAAGCCTACAGTCAAGCCCTGCACTTGGGCAGCCTTGTTATCAGTGAAAAGAATATGAGCCAAGCCAAGAAGAAGAGGCCTAATAAAGACACCAGTCAGTGCACATGGCCTTGGGGCTGCTACGTGTTGCCGAAATGATTCCACTTGCCTGGGCAGCACAAAGCATGATACTCACAGCCAGTTGTGGGCAGAGCTGGACTAGGCCACCAATACCTTCTGGGATCTGGAAGTTCCTTCTTTAATGTTATTTCTTAATCTTTAGCATCATCATCAGTAATTCATTAACTATTTATGAGCAACACTTGAATAACACACCACATATGGTGTTAAACTAATTATTTGGACTAACACCAGGTGGCATCATTTTCCAAAGGTGAGCCAGGCCCTGGAGCTGCCGGGCAGCGCAGACTCAGGGACTGGTCGGGAAGTCAGGCCTTGGCTTCTGGCCTGCAGGCAGATCCACTCTCTCCTCTGGGTCACAGATGGTCTCTGCGGAAGCTGCAGGAGGGAAGGGCTATGACAGACACAGGACACCAGGGGGTGATGTGGTTAGCTCGTTTTAGCAGTCACAGTTGGTATTGACCGTGCCTTTTTATTTTTCCATATTTCTGATGGTTTGACATCTGGGGCCATGCTCATCCTAAAGTGACTGTCCCTTCCAGCACTACCTGATTCCTAGAGATAGCAAAGACTGGCCTATGAGCATCCTTCCCACTGGCAAACCAGGATGTGCACCAAAACCACCCGCTATGTCGGGCTATTTGGGGCTCTTCCACTGCAGACCGTTATCCTCCTGCTGCAGTGAGCCCGGGTACCAGACAAGTGGAGACAGCCTGCCCCTGGAGCCTGCTGCCCTCATTCAAAATAGCCAATCCTACCCCGTCTCGCCCAATCCTTCCCTCAGGAGCCACAGTAGAGTGTCCTGCCCACATTTTCCTTCTGCTGCCTCTTCCTGGCTGGCGCCCCCTCATGTGGCCTTGCACGGCCGGGCATGCCTCCTCTTCTGGGGGATTACGAGTAATAAACTATATTTTCAATGGCAGGTATCTCCTGATCAATCGGCCTTTCCACTCCCAACTAATAATAGAACTTACTTTTCAATTTTTTTTTTTTTTGAGACAGGGTCTCACCATGTTGCCCAAGTTAGTTTTGAAATTGAAACCTTTCTGTCTCGGCCTCCTGAGTAGCTGGAATTGGAAGTATGCTCCACCATTCCCAGCTAAAACCTACATTTTAAAATAGGGTTTTCACTGAAACTGCTGACCTGTGAACTATATAAATGGCCCAAGGGAAGGGATGGATATTTATTGTGTTCTTACAATGGTTCAGGCATTGCAGCAAGCATTTGTCTCTATTATTTTATTTAATGGTAACACTCTAAACAGCTTTATAACAAAATCTCAAATAGATCATGACAGAAGTTGAATTCAGGTCTTCTGATCACTAGTCCATGACTTTCCTATTGCACAGGCTATACATATCTAACACAGATCTATTTTGTTGTTTATTTTCTCTTTCTTCCCTGATCAGTGATCACTGCCTATTCCACCCCACCACCACCACTTTTCTTTCCCACTTTTTCCTTAAAAAAAAAAAATTGATCCTTTGCAATGTTATGTGTGGGTCTCTCCCAATCCACCACGAAAATCTGAAAGACAAAAAAATTATAAATTCAGGATATAACAGAACTGCTTCTTTTGATTATACAAGACTGTAAGTTTTGAACTTAACCTAACTGTATATATGCTTAAAGTTCAGTAATAAGGTCTTCAAATATGTACTTCATTAAAAAAATTTTTTTTAGGCACCAGGGCCAGGTAGAGTAGTAGGGCCAGATTTATCCTCTTACCTGAAATGACTATAAACTAAGACAAGATTTATGAAAGAACAGTATTCCAGGACGTGGTAACCAAAACTAACAATCTCTGAGAGTCAGGAAATAAATGAAACAATGAATCCCTACGCTTGCTCCTGCTTGCTGCCAAGAACCAGTTTCCAGGCTGGGGAAGAGGGAGAGCGAACCCAAGCAGAGCTGGATGGTCTTCCTGCATTGAAGAGGTGGAGACAGGACCCCACGGAGGCCAAGGAGACCAGAGTCTGCAGGGCGAAGTAACAGGTAAGAAGGCTTGAGGGAGAAAGAACGCTAGACATCTACAGAGCTCCCCTCGAGCATTCACCTGAGTGCGCGTCAGTGCAGGTGTGCTAGGAAATCATCCCCAGGTGGAGAAGCAAGAAAAATACCTAGAATGCACGTACGAAAGTAATAGTGCTTGTTATGAACAGCCAGGCCCAAAAAAGTCATAACCCAGGGCGCAGTGAGTAGTGTAGTCAGGAAGATCTTGCTCAGTGGTGAGGGAAAAACAACAACAAAAAAAATCACATCGATTCTGCCGCACTGGTGTGTCAAAAAAAGCTTAGAAGCAAGATCAGAAAGTATCAAAACTCTTCCCACACACTTTGCATTACAGAATAAAGTTTCAGAATATTTATGGGGTACACAAATCCTCAGCATCTGGCAGAGTAAATATACAATAAATAGAATTCTGTGAAAAAATTGCCAAACATGTAAAGGAAGAGTTCAAGAGTATGACCCATAATGAGGAAGAAAATGTATCACTTGAAATTTACCAGCACTGACACAGTTGATATAATTAGTAAAAGGTACATTAAAATGGTTATTTTAATTGTATTTTTGTATGTTCAAAAAGCTAACAGAAATATTAAACATGGTAAGTAAGTACTGATATGGGAGATATAAAAGAAATGCAAGTTGAGCTTCTAGAGATGAAAATTATAATTTTTGAAATAAAATTATACCAGATAGGATTAACATAAGACACTGCAGAAGAAAAAATTAGTAAACTTGAAGACTTAGCAATGGAAATTATCCAAAATGAAATACAAAGAGAAAAACAAATTTAAAAAAAAAAACACGAAAAGAGCATCATTAAGTCATGAGGAACTTAGAGTGGTATAAGGTACATGTACCAGGAGTTCCCTAGGAGGAAGATAGAAAAAATAAATGAAGAAATAATGACTCCTAATTTACAGTATGATTAAAACTTTGCACAATTAGAGCCAAGAAGTTCAATGAACTTCAAGCATAAAGAGACACTAAGAAAACACTGCCAAGACTCACCAATCAAATTGCTCAAAACCAGTAGTAAAGGAAGACAGAACTGGGGCCGGGGGGTAGACAGATACATTAAAGGACTAAGATAAGAGTAGCAGCCAATTGTTCATCAGAGACAATGCAAGCATGCAAAGAGTGGAGAAAATCTTTAAACTACTGAAAGAAATTGTCAACACTATACTTCTACATTTGGTAAAGATATCTTTAAAAGTGAAGTGAAATGCAGAATTCTTCACACTTACAAAATCTGAAAAAGTTCATTGTCAGTGAATTTATTAACCGTTTCTTCTACAATGCCTAATCTGTTGTTAATCCCATTCAGTTTATTTTTTCATTTTAGACCTTGTAGTTTTTCTTGAAGCTTTCTTTGGGTCTCTTTGTATCATCCACGTTTCTACTCAAATTTTTGAAAATATTGATTGCAATTATAACAAATATTTTAATATTCTTGTCAGCTAAATTTATTTTTCCTCTTTTGGATCACATTTTCTTCTTTGCGTGCAAGGTAATTTTATTGGATGCTAAACATTGTGAGTTTTACCTGATTATGTGCTGGATATTTTTGGTATTCCTACAAATATTTCTGGGATTTTGCCTGGCATACAGTTTCTTTACTTGGAAATAATTGTATCCTTTTAGGGATTTCTTTTAGGAGATGTTAGATGAGACTAGAGTTATGTTTAGTCTAGAGCTAAGGATTTCTTGACCCTAAGGAAGACATTTCTGAATAGTCTACTCAATGCCGCATGGTTAATGAGATTTCCTACTGAAAATTCTAGCTGCCTTATTTTCCTTGGGCTCTTAGCTCTGTCTCCTCAGCAAATAGTTTTTCAGAGTTTTTCTGGATTTTCTTTGCTAAGGCAATACGCCTGGCAATAGTAGGTCTCATCTTGCTTGTTTCCTGTTTCTCAGAGATCACTGTCCCCTGTTGCCCAATATTCAGTGCCATGAAATCCATTATTCTATGTATTTTGTCCAGTTTCTTGGATTCAGACAGGAGGGTAAATCTGGTCACTTTTTATGTCCTCTTGGTTAAAAGCAGAAGTTCTAGACCATTTACAGTGGATTAATTATTGATGCGGTTGGCTTTATACCTATGGCGTTGCTATTGTTTTCTGTTCGATTTGTTCTTTTCCTGCCTTAATTTGTATTAATTATTTCTTTGTGATTACTCTATCACTGATTCTTTAATTACACTCCTTAATTTTTTTTATTGGTTGGACCTGAGATGATGATTCACATCTTTATCTTACGTCTATCTTAAAATAATATCCTACCAGTTCACACATAGTACAAGAAATTCACAATAATACTTATTATGGTCTCTTCCTCTAATCTTTTTCTTGCTTTTTTTGTCATTTATTTTACTTTAATAGATTTTAACAAATTACAAAATGCATTGTTATTTTTTGTCTTTAGTCAGCCAGCTATTTTATAAAGCAATTCATGATAAATAATGTCTTTTATATTTTTCTTAATGTTCAACTTTTATGTGCTCTTCCTTATGCTCAAATTGATTTTCATATCATACTTCTTTTATATGAAGAACTTAATATTTTTTATCTGCCTAAAATTGTCCTAGATTTTCTTTGTCTGAAAAAAACATTACCTTGCCTTCATTTCTGAGAAGTGCTTTTTTCTGAGTATAGAAATCCAGGCTGAAACTCCTCCTCAATTATTTAAAGATATCACTGCTTTCCTCTGGCTTATATAGCTTCTGACAAGAAGATTCTTGTATTTCTAATCTTTGTTTCGCTATACATTTTTCTGCCCTCTCTGGCTAACTTCAAGAGGTGCTCTTTATCTTTGGCTTTTACCAGTTTGCTGATGATGTATCTTGATGTTTAAAAATTATGTATCCTGCTTGGGGTTCTCTGTAATTCTTAGACCTATAGTTTCATGTCTTTCTTTTTAAAAAAAAAAAAGACTTGACAATTATATTTCAAATATTACTTCCACCCTATCCTCTTTCCTATGCCTCCTAGGACTTAATTTACATGCACCTTAGAGCATTTGATGTTGTCTCACAGCTTCAATACTTTGATCTGTTTTTTAACTCATTTTTCTCTTTGCGTTTTAGTTTGAATAATGTCTATTAATATACATGCAAGTTTTCTGATTCTTTTCTCAGCTGTGTCTACTTCACTCAGAAGGCCATTAAAGAAATTCTTCAGCTCTCATATCATAGTTTTAATTTTTAGCAGGGATTCTTTCTCATCATTTCCATCTTCTGCTGAAATTTCCCAGTTATTCATGTATTCATATTTTCCCTATCAACCTTTGACATAATATTTAGTTATGTTAAAATTTCTGTCTGCTAGTTCTCACATCTGAATACTCTCTGATTCTGATTTTGTTGATCCCTTTGCCTCTTAATAATATGTGGCTTTCTCTTGCAATTTTGTTTGCCTCATAATTTATTATCGAATGCCAGACATATGTAGAATAATGGAGACTGAGGTAAATAGTATTTGCACTTTGTTAGAGTTCTTACATCTGTTGGGAGGTTTGGAACAAACCCAGCTACCTGAGTATAAACCTGGTGAGACAGAATACTCACACGATGGCTTGGGCCTAGCAACTTTATTCTCAGGGGCAGGGATTGAAAAGAGGGACAGTTGCCCATGAGTCATTCCCTGAGGCTCGGGAGACCTATGTGGGGCAGATGGAGTCTCACATGCTGGTACCACACTTCGCAGCACAGCTGAGGGACCTTCAAAGCACTCCACTCTGAGTGTGCCCCAGTGCTCCTCTCTGGGTTTTAGACCCGGGGAGACACTTCATGGCTGAGAGGAAGTGCCTTATAGTACTTGGCTTTAGGAGGAATGACGACTAAGGCCAGGATATTCAGTATAGTGTTTCCTCATCTCGGAATGTTGCATTTTTGATATATGTTACCCAAGGACTGCAAGCAAGGGAAGGAATAAACGGGTCAGCCCAGGTCATGTGGGGGCTAGTCCTCCTGTACCGGGAAACAGACATACCTATGCTCTTGTCAAGAGCTGGTTTGGGATTCAAGGTCTAACGGTGGGCTTCCGTTACCTCTGCTTGGTGTGGCCTGAGGTGCTAGTGAGTGTCTTTCAGTGTCAGCCGTTTTCAAGAGTGCGCACCAAATGGGGAGTCTCTCTCACTGCTATCCCCCTCCCTCGGCAGCAGAGTTTCTGCTATTCAGCGCTAGGTTCATGGTAGGGTGGGAAGTGGTCTCTCTTGTCCTCAGCTGGTCTCTGACTCAGGTAGACCCATGCACCTGGGTTCAGGGAAAGGTGTTATTGACATTCCTACCCTCCTCACGGTGGCAGCAAAACTTTGTATGCTTTGTATCTGTGGTTACATTCAAACTGACTGTCTCTTCCCAGCAGGAAACTAAGCTTTCAGAGGGTATATTGCCCTACCGGCATTTGATGAAGCCACAGGATCTGTGTGAGGTCTTCCCTGGGATGTGGGGAGGCAAAACACAGATATTTGGAACAGGGGAGATGAGGGTCACAAATCGAGATTTCCTGCTCTTTGGAGTAGACTGTTTTTGCTTCTACCCTTCTTCTAGTGGCAGGGGCTCTTTGTCTATACCCAGGGAGAGGTTTCCTACCTTATCTTCTGGGCTTACTGCTACTCTTCTCCAAGAAGCCTGCACCCAGAGGGTTTGTTGCCTCTGCCTTGGTGTCTTTAAGCTTTTGCTTTGTAGGAGAGGAGGGGAGTAAGCAGGCTTTGTGCCTGTCCGCCTCAGCATCCACTGCCTTCTCTCTTGCGCTAGTGATCTGGAGGTCCTCAGGCTTCAGCCTGACCCTGGTCCTTGAGGCTCTTGAAGAAGAACTTGCCAGTGAGGACAAGCACTCCTGGGTCTAGGGCCTCCTGCTCTTCCAAATGACATGCTGGCCCAACCTTGGCCCTAAAGGATTTGTGAACAGCTTGCTTTGCTTCGTCTTCCTCACCCGCTTGGTGGCCATGTCTCTTCCACTCCCTGCCAGGGCAGCGACTGAATGTATCTAGCCTTGACTTTGAGGGACTTGTCCTTCCTTGAATTTAGTTTACTTGGTAGCTTCATGACTGCAGCTCTGTCAAAGGTTCCGTAAAATTTCGAACTGTGTGGCTTATCTAGCTTTTCCTCATGGTTAGGGTGGGGACAACATTCTTTCTGGCTTTCCTCGCCCTGAGCAGAACCCTCATTTTCTTATCACTGGATTTTTTTCCATGACCAGAAGAGATAAGTTTTCCATTTTACATGCAGTAAACTAAACTGTCAAAGAACTTATGTTCTGCCACTGGCATTCGATGAAGCAACAGGGTCTGTGTGAGGTCTTCGCTGGGATGTGTGGAACGAAAAAACAGAAACTTGCAATGGGGGAGGTAAGGGTCACGGATATTCACACTGCTCTTAAAATATCAAAGCAGCGTCAGCCAAAACAAAGCCTGCTTGGGTGGCTTTCTGAAACATCCCTGGTCACAAATAGCCCCCATTCAGGAAAGGAGGACTGTGGGATGACTGTGAGGAAAGCATCTGCCAAAGCGCCATCCTGCCTTCGGGATCAAGGGGCAATGCCTCACTGTCCAGCCCCTGCCTCGCCTGCCTTCGCAGCTCTGCGTGACGGGCACTTGGCCTCTGCCAACTGCAGTGCACACACCCTCCTCTACTACTGGTAGCCATTTTTCCAACACATGCTTTCCTTTGCCCTCTTTTATGGTCTTTTTTGAAGTTATTTCCTCAGTGAAGTTTCTCTGTCCTATTTCTGCGAGGTCATTCTCTCTCTCCGGAAAGTTCTGCCTGTCTGAAGCTGAGGAGGGGGAGAAAAATTGTGTGTGTGTGTGTGTGTGTGTGTGTACGTTTGTGTGTTCATATGTTTCCAAAAGAGTGACCAACGTAATTGAAAGAAAGGTTATGGTGTGATGGCAGGGAGAAGGCACTCCAGCAAGGGCGTGAGACTCCTCAGAAGGTGCTCAGAGTGGAGGAGAGGCAGACACGATGGAATTGTCGAAGTCATTACAGCTGTAGAGCATTCTTGGAGAGAAGCATACGATCAACCAGCACTCATTTTTTCAGGTAGGATATAAGCGTCTACAAGCAAAATAGAGTTAGCAAAGCAGGGTGAGAATGGCAGCACATGCAGGGACAACGCTTTACAAAGCCTTTCCCCAGGTGTTCTCTTTTGAATATGTTGAGTCATCACCGGCCTATGAAGTGGGCCAACCAAGGCAGAATACTCTCTCTCAGTACGCTGCAGAGAAAACTTGACTCCAGGGTTTCTGGGTACACAGGTGCTGCCCTTCTCATTGCCCGAGATGACTCTGGTGTCCCCTAAGAGAAGAGTGCTCTTCCAGAATGACTGCATGAAGGGCAGGGTCCCCATGCCGCACCAAGAGGGTAAAGGCATCTGTGCAATATGGGGCCTTTTCAAAAAGCAAATGTTTCCAAGAAGAGTGATATATTTGATTTCTTTGATTTGGTTTTACATCAACTTTGAGTTAGTTAGAACAAAGTTCAAGTACTGACTCTACCAATTAGTAGGATTGAGCACTGTGAACATTTTGCTTTTTAACCCTTCTGACCATCTGTTTCTTTATCAGAAAAATGGAGTGAAATTTGTCTTATAGCTTTGTTGTGAGAATGAAATAAGATAATGAACCTAAAATGTCTCACATGGTGTCTACAGTAAGAATCATTCTTTGGTTCATTCATTCACAAAATATTTTTTTAAGCAACTACTAAGTACTAGTTTGTTGTGAATTCAAAGAATGAACAAAACATACCTCCCACCATTATAGAGTTCATATTGCAGAGCAAAGACATAGGAAATAAACAAATAAACAACTAAACATAAAATATGTTGAATGATAACTGCTCGGAGGACAATAAAGCAAGGGGAAAGGCTCACTAATGCAATGCTTTAAGGGTGGCTAAGAAGATCTCTTTTGTGGGGTGATATCTGAGCAAGGACCCAAAGGGAGAAGGAGAGTGAGCATCCACTATCTGGAAAGAGAGTTGCAGAAGAGGAACGAGTACATGTAGTTTGGAGTTTTGTAGCATGCTTGATAGGGTTGAGCAACACTAAGGAGGCTGAATGAGAAAACGGGCATGGTGGGAACGAGACAGCTCTGGGTTTGTCATATGTCATACAGGACTTGTAGGCCTTGGTAAGAAAGACACCTTTCACTCTGAGATGGGAGACATTGGGCGTTTATTAGAAAGGGGTGATATGGTCCTACTCTTGCCCAGGTGCTGTGTGGAGTGGGAGAGGTAGTGTAAAAGCAGGGAAATGATTTAAGAGAAATTGCAATAGAAGGAATTGATGGCGATCTGGTACTGAGGAGGAACAGGATTCAGGATAGAAAGCAGAGCTGACAGATACGCCGATGGACAGAACGTGAGAGGCAGAATAAAGATGACTCTGGGTCATTTGGATTGAGCAACCCAAAAGGCAGATTTGTCCTGTGCTACAGTGGGAGGAGTGATTCTGGGGATGGGTGAGAGTCTAGGTAGTTAGGGATGCTGGGCTTGACACTCGCAGCGAGCAGCCACATAGAGAGATAGACGCGTGGATCTGCCATGCAGGGGAAAAGTGAGGGCTGGAAATAAAAACAGATGGGTGAGGCAGGGCGGTGTCCAGAGGGCCATTCATTCCCTTACCCTGTAGGTATGGCTCTAGAGGGTGCAGAGAAGGCTCTAGAAAGGAGGGCAGGTGTCTCCAAATGCTCCACCTGTTCACAGCAGGCTCCACCTCTTCCTGGTGACCCCCCCGACTTTGGGTTCATTGCTTTGCACACAGATAACCTAAGGTCTATAGTTCTGTGGGTAGCTCATGAAGATTCAGATACACTTTGACAAAGAGGTAACACTCCAAACTATTAATAATTTGTGTGGGTGCATCTATCAGTTGCCCATCTGGGAATTCAGGGGAAAGACCCTAAGCATTAGGACTAGAAAGGCAGGTGTTAAAGGGGGTGTGGGTGGGTGGGTGCCATCGGGAAGGATGTGGGACAGACATGCTCTTCAGGGTCGAAAGGGAATAAAAAAGGTGGACTTCCCAGAGCTTCCCAGGCCTGCTCTGGAAGTCAGCTTCTCAGGCTAGCTTTGCAGGAGCCTGGTCATCACAGCAGCTGTGAAGCATACATTTTTCATCACAAACCCAAAAACTTCACATTCCTAAGAGAATCCATTGCTTTTCGTACAGGGGGCTGTGTGACCACATGGAAGCCTATCATACCCACAGTTGCGCAATTGAGCACAGGCTTCCAATTTTATGACTAAGTGAAGGAAGTAGCTCTTCAGCCTGGTAGTCTTACCTGGAGGCTCCTCAGAAAGTGTCCATGTGGACATGTCCACATGCGCCAACCTGACTGGGCTAAGAGATACCCACATAGCCGATTAAACATTATCTCCGACTTTCTTCAAAGGAGCTTCCAGAAGAGATTAGCATTTGAATCAGTCAACTGAAGAAAGACAATCATCCTCACCAGTGTGGGTGCCATCATCTAACCTGGTAAGGACTCTAGAAGAACAAAAAAGGCAGAAGAAGAGCAAATTCTTTCTCTTCTTTATTTGGGACTTCCATTGTCTGCCCTTGGACATTAGAGTTCCTGATTCTTGGGCCTTTAGACACCAGACTTTACCCCTACCCCTTCCCACCCACTTGCCTTCTCCTCCCCTTACCGACTGTCCCATTCCTCAACCTTCTGTTCTCACTCTCAGGTATTTGGACTCGGTCTGTGTCAAACCTCCAACTTCCTGCTTCTCCAGCTTGCATATGACACGTCACGTGACTTGCTGGCCTCCATATCCAAAGGAGCTAATTCCCATAATAAATCTCCCGTTATACTTCTACATATATCCTATTGGTTCTATTTCTCAAGGAGAACCTCAAGCAAGTCAGTGTTCTAATGAAGTAGAGACTTCACTTAGCCAAGAAAGAAATGAAAGACTATCATTAGCATTTCAAGTTATCAAAAGTGAATACTTAACAACAAATTATCATAAAACAGACAAGTCAAATGAAACAAAAATACAAGTCTAGCCATGGATATAGGGCATGCTGGAATTTATGTAAAAATGGTTAGGAATTACACCCAAAAAGTGTTTCACAGTGTGTTATGCAGGTAAAAGGTGATACCTATTGTAGAGTCTTACCTCCAGGACATTTCAACAGGGACTAGTATGCCACTTCTATTGCTACAAGGGAAGTCTTGGGTAAGAATGACCAAGGGCATGGTGCTCAGACTCTGATTTATGGAAGAAGCACTTTTAAATTACAGGATGCTACATCTATCCTCAGAGATTTGCGTATCTGAGATGTAGGATTCTGTATTTTAAAATGCATCTCAAGTGACTCAGCTTTAGGTGATAGTATGCACACCAAAGAAATGGTGGGGAGAGGTGTTAGGGAAACTGGTTCCAGTTTAGGGAAATGTTTTGCTAACAGTGAAAACAGAAGCGCAGAATAGGATCAGGTAGCAGTAGGATCAGGTTGCTAATTGAGCCTGTGAAGGTTCAGACCTGCTGGCCAAGCATTGGGTCCATGCACACAAGATATAATCTTGGCCCTCCAAATGGTAGTCAGGGCATTGAAGGAACCTAGAAGGAGTAGAGCTAGGAGGAGGAATGTATGGATGACTGTACTTAGGATGAACAGGGAAGGCAAAGTAGAAAATCTGCCACAAAACTATACGACATGGTATTGTGACTTGTATCTAGATGTCCCCCAAAGTCTCATGTACTCATAGATGGGGTGGGTGGATCTAGGGTGTGTGAATATGGATTATGGGCATGTGATAATTAATCAGCCCACTGATTGGAATAGGATAGTTCTGGATGTGGCTGAATGCATTCATTGAAGACAGAGGCCCACTTGGGTGTGGGTGGCACCAACCAATAGGCTTGTAGTCTAAATGCAGTAAGGGGGGGAAGGAGGGCGCACTGTGGCTGTCGCTTTCTGCCTGCCCTGCCATAGACTGTTTCTCCTCTGCCATACCCCCCTGACATGCTGCCCTGCCTTGGAGCCAGCTGACTATGGACTGAAACCTCTACAAAATGAGCTAAAATAAATCTTTCCTCCTTTATCTTGTGGGTATCAAGTATTTTGTCCCAGCAATGAGAAAGTAACTAAGACATATGGCAACATCAATTTGTGAGGTATATGTGTTTGTATGTTTCAACCATGGTTAACTGACTTTGTTTAACCATGTTAAAAGACTTTGTTTCCAGAAGATTCATTAATGGGAGTGTCATCACTACCCTGGTACTGAGTATAAAAGAATTGTTTGTGAAGCATGAGTGAAGTTTTGTAAAGAAGAAAGACTCTCGTGGAAACTCGTGCATCTACTTGGGAATATGCACTCTGAGAGGGGAGGTTAAGCATGAGACGTCCTTTGGTGGGAAGGAGAGCTTAGGCTCCAACTCTGAATTCAGGATTCATGAACCCACCAGGCAGTGGTTGTGAAGGAGCCCTGGCTAGCTGGTGTGAACACCCCCTGTAGACCCATCGCCTCCAGCTGTGTCAACATGGTACCGTAGACAAAGTGGGTGGAGAGCCAGGTAAGCAAATCCTGTGGAGAGAGGGCACAGACATATCTCAGACCAGGAAGTGAAAGCTAACACTTTTCAAACTGTGCCTTGAATAGGTTCATTCTGCTGAGATTGCGATTTTCCTCACTTGGTTGAGAGAATAATTTATAATCCTGGACAGGTATACAGGTAAGTATAGAAATAATGAAAAAATGTGGGTGCAGAATTCTTTCCTTTGGCTTGTCCTATGTGAGATTTGTAACAAGTCTTGAAATCATTAAATCACTCAACTGCTTTGTATATGGTTTGTTTGTTTTTCTGTTTTCATAATGTTTGAATTGAGAAAGAGACTCTGATTTACTACATTTAGAGGATCGACTTATTAATTTACAGAAGTGCATAATTGCTGAGAAAAATTTTGCTTATTAAGTTGGTCATGACAGGAATTTCAATTGCCTGGGAGAGTCTGATATATTCAATGTGTGATTGTAGTTTCAAATATCTCAGGAAATATGATTAATTCAAAAATAAGTGGAATAACCATTGAGGAAGGATTTAATCTGTTAAATGTAAGTTGGTGGAACATGGATCCAATAGCTAGTGGCAACAATTTTAAAAATTCTTTTTAAATGCCAGATTTGAAAATAGAACAAGATGATTTGTAGGTTGAATTGAAAGGCTTAAGATAATCCCTATTTTAAAAATTAAAACTTCAATATATCGTATATTAGATTTTTAAAAATTAACAACTATAATTGATATTTTCCAGGTACAAAAAGCTCCCTTTCCTCATTTGAAAAAAAAAAGAAAAGAAAAATTATAACCACCTCGTCATCATGCCCTTAGAGAATTGCTCTAGGTACTGGTTCTTACTGCTCTTATTAATTTCTGCCAAATTTATGAGTCAAAAGTGACATTTCATTATTGCCCTATTATGTTTCTATGACTACAGTGAAGTTGAACATCTTTTCATTTTAAGATGGACATTTCTGGCTGACTCCGAATTTCTGCTGATCCTTCAGTAGACAATAAATACTACTATGTTCTAAAGAAAGGCACTGGTCCCATTCCCACTTTTTGAAGGATGTGTTAAGGGTGGCCACGCTGGTCTAGAGGTTCCCAACCACCTTGGGCCTACAGAGAAAAAGTGGGTCCTGGAGGAAGGAAAGGGATCCTGTAAGGGAACCAACTGCATTGGGAAACATTACACTTCCTCCTCCTCTCCCCCCGTACAGGGGGCTCCCTAACTATCAAGTCAGGTATGAAGAGCCTGAAGAACGTTACTCTAGGAAAATGGCAGAAGTACTTCACATGCCAAGAGAGGTGACACGTTTTTCTACACTGGCTGGCTGTCTACTGAGAAGGTGGAGAGAGAGGGCAGGTTCTGTGCATTCTAACAGGAGACAGAGTGAGGACTCTACTGAAAATGAGGCTGTAACTCCTACTTGGCCATTTCGGGACCTCCCGCTGCAAAGCAGCATGCTGAAAAAGGAGCTGTGTCACTGGGATAGCGACTGGCCCTGGCTGCCGTGAAGAGCTGGAGCTGCTGCCTACAACACAACAGAAGCACACCTGGAACTGAGGTAGCAGAAATAAGTAGAAAGAACACAAGAACATTGTAATTTTTAAATTATACTTTAAAAAATCCCCACAACTTAAAGACAACCAGTTGCCCAAAGTTACAATCCCCTTTTCACCCTGACTTCCTTTTCCCCTCTAGGCTTCTCACTCCTGAATTTGTAAGAGTCGTAAAGATACAGTCAGTCTGTGAGTTACTGTAAAGATACAGTAAGTCTGTAAGTTCTTCTGATGCTATAGACTCACGCATCCCACAGGCTTCCACCCACTGTTAATCGGGTACCATAGCTCTAAACCTTTAACTGTACACAGGTGGTTTGCAGTCTAATCTAGCCCACTAAAGGGTAATCTGACAGATCCTAGGACTATACCTCCTAGATCACCTGTATTGACGAGAGCCCCACGACCACATAAAACCCGCAGCCCTAAAGCACGACACGCCTCACTCTCAGGCACCCCTGCTGCTTTCTGTGTGTCCTTCTTTGATTCTGCTTTATAAATCTGCCTGTGCTGCTCACTGACATGTCCTGAAATGCTTTTCTGTGAAGAAAGCCAGGAACTTACTCTGTGGGGGTTGGGGGATGAGTTGTGGTCCCCATCTCCTCTTATGGGGGACCTCCTTGGACCCCGCCCAGTAACGGACCAGGGGATATCCTTTCCACACCCTAGAAAGGGCCCTGACTCTTCTGACAAGGTGGGAAGCATCAATCCAAGCAGGCAATCCTGTAAGGGATTGTAAGGTTGCCTGTAAGGTGGCTGAGTTATCTGGGCAAGCAGAAGGGAAGCCTAGAAGGAGAACTGGAGGAAGGTCATGGGGATTTGAAATGATGACTTGGCAACAGTGCACACTCTAGTCTACTTAGTCTACTTACTACATCTTGTAAAGTCTGGCCACAGACAGAAAGCTCTGTGGCAACTCCAACTTCATGTGAGGTATGAACCCGAGTGGTGCAAACTACAGTCGGTTGTACCAGGCATCTTTCGTCTGGCTTCACATTTCCTGCCAACCTTTTTTATTCTGAGGCAATCAGTTGGGCAGGGGGATAAACCAACCACATCTGGCTGCAGCTGCACTGCATGCGCCTAGCTTTGCATATCTAGTATGCATCTCCTTCCGAGAGTTTCTTTGGCCCTGCCCCCTTGGTACCATGATATGCCTGTGTGAGCCCACTCAGCCACTCTGTGGTGTGTGCCAACCTGGGAGATTCAGGGAGTTACCCCATGGGTGAAACCTTCGATGGTATCAGTTAAATCCTCTAGGAAGCACATAATGAGCTGGAGTTAGGAGTGCAAGATATCTGGGTAAAGCTCCTACAAAAAATTTAAAGGGCATGTGTGGAAAAAAGCAAAACTGGGCAGGCAGAACTCTAAGACACAGTGCAGATCAGACACCTGTGAAAAGGAAGTGGGTTGGGTAGGGAGAACCCCAAATGCTAAGGCAGAGAGCCTTAAAGCCTCAGCTCCAAGGGGAGCCCTGAAACAGAGCTTGCTCACAGTGGGCAGAAACAGCAAGGCCCTGGGCCCCGGCCACACTCATCGGTTAACTAGTGCTGCCTCGGTCACTGTGGCTGGAGGCTTTGGGCTAAGTGTTCCTCACAGCTAAATGGCCAGTTCTTTCTTGAAAGCATGTCCCAGTAGCACACCTCCATGACTGCCCTGGGACCCCTGCAGGAGGAAGCCAGTAGATTGAGCACTCCCCTCTCCTATCCTTCGGGCAGTCAATTCTGCCTTCCTCATGGCTTCCTGTGAGTTCCCAGAGACCGTGAGCCCCAGCTGCCCACAGCAATCATTAGCTCAGTAATGCACTCTTGGTTTGATTTTCCCTCCACCCTGTTACCCCCCCCAGTCTTTCCCCGCTGTTCCCTGAGATTGTGTCTTAGAAGACATGATCTGCCCGGGACCCCTGTTTGCAATTTTGCTTTTGAGAGAACTCTAGCTAAGGCAGCCGTTTACCGAATTCTTTTTGATTCAATAGTGCCCTCTTCTGTTGGTACAATGAAGTTCAGTTTCTTTAATGAATGGTACTCGTGTGTGTGTGTGTGTGTGTGTGTGTGTGTGTGTGTGTGTGTGTAGGGGAAGTCATAAACAGCATGCTTCTGATTTTGTAAGGACACTTAATTCAGATGTTTCTTCCTTCTTTTCTTTTGCTATCGATCCTGTGGGATGCCTCCCTCTTCCAAGTTACTATTTCTGTCATGCTATTATCATTCTCTTTTTAAATTTCATTAGCCATTACTATCGTTGTATTATAAAGACAATCCTACTTAGATTTATTCACATCTTTCCCTTTTTTTTTTATCATTCTTTTTTACATTGAATTCTTCTGGAAGAATTGTTTAAACACACTTTTGAATTCCATTTAAAGATGATCTTTTGTAACTAACTCAATTTTCATTGCCTAAAGATGAATTTATTTTTCAAGTTTGTGTTGGAAAAATATCTTTTGTATATAGTTTTATTTTTCTCTTAGCAAACTAAGGGCATTATTCTATTATATTCTGCTTACCATACTGTCTTTGAGTAGTTATCTGTCATTGTTTTAGTTAATCTATTTTTTTCTCTGCTTCAATATTTTATTTGGTGTCCCTTACTCTTTGTGTTTATTTTTATTTAGTGATTTACTTAATAAACACTTGAAGACCCTTTCCTAGGTGCCAGTTAAGCCTCAGCACTATACAATTATTAACTCATTGAAATCTCAAAACAACCTTACGAGGTATTATTCAATATCTTTACACATGAGGAAATCCAGGCCCGGAGATGTTGGGTACCTTCCCCAAGGTTACACAATTGGTGAGTGGTCCATCTGTGATTGAGCCAGGGCAGTCAGTGCCTGCAGTTTTCTTTATAAATATAGGAATGTTGGGGTTGTTTAGCTCCTTCAGCAGCTTTGGTAATTTGTGTCTGTCAAGAAATTAACTCATTTTATCCAAGTCTCAGGGACTGTATTCACATAAAGTCTTTCGTGGTATTCCTTGATTATCCTTTCAAACGTATGTATGATTTATATAGTTATATCTTCTCTTTCATTCCTATTATTGATAATTGGCATCTTCTGCTTTTAAATTTATTTCCTTTGCTTGATTTGGGTTTAATTCGTTCTTCTTTTTCTAATTTTTAAAGTGAGAATTGAGATTACTTATTGAAAACTTTTCTAATATAAACATGAATATACATAATCAGTTTACTTCTGAGCACTGCTTTCATTTTGATTTCTTATAATTTCATTTGCACTGAGTTCAAAATATTTTCTAATTTCTCTTGTGACTTCCCTTTAAATGTATAAGTTATGCGGAAAAATTTTTTTGCTTAATTCACAGATATTTGTAGATTTTCCTATTATGTTTCTATTGCAGATTTCTAGTTTAATTCCACCGTTGTCAGAGAATATACTTTGCATGATTTCACTTATGAGGGGTATTTTAAGGCTTAGAAAATAATTTATCTTTGTCAGAGTTTCATGTGTGCTTGGAAGAATGTATATTATGCTCTTGTCATTTTGTCAGGGATTCTGTGATTGTCAATTAGGCCAAGTTATCTTAACACTGTTGTTCACGTTTCTATACCACTGCTGATTTTCTTTGTGCTTGTTCCATTATTACTGAGAAACGAGTGTTGAAATCTGTAGCTACAACTGTGGGTTTGTCCATTTTTCCTTTCAGTCTTACTAGTTTTTAATTCCTGTATTTCCAAGTTTAGTCATCTGGTACAGATACATTTAGGTTTGTTATGTATTTTTGGTTAATTAACTCCTACAGTAACTATTTGTGACCACTTCATTA
The DNA here is from genome assembly GCA_004026905.1 of Hystrix cristata. Taxonomy (NCBI): domain Eukaryota; kingdom Metazoa; phylum Chordata; class Mammalia; order Rodentia; family Hystricidae; genus Hystrix; species Hystrix cristata. The sequence goes on from PVJO010001886.1 coordinate 125,082, forward strand.
TCTCTGGTAATACTCGTTGTCGGGAAGTTTACTTTCATATGAACATAGCCATTCTATTAGTTTTTCCTTGGGATGCCTTTTTGGATTCTTTGACCTTTAGTGCAGCATGCTTTTATATTTAAAGTGGGTTTCTTGTAGAGAACAGTAATTCAGTCTTCCTTTTTAAAACCAATTGAAAATGATCATTTATGTGTAACGTCATATTTTACGATTGGGGTTAGCACTTTATCATTTGTTACTTGTTTATCCTCTTTGTTTTACTCTTCTGTTCTTTCTTTCTTTCTTTCTTTCTTTCTTTCTTTCTTTCTTTCTTCTTTCTGCACATCCCATGTAGAGTTCATATTTTACTCCAAGTAAAATGTAGAAATATAACTGTATATTTTCTTTATTCCCATCTTTACAAATACTTTTCATACACATTTCATCCACATACATTGGAAACCCCACCAGACAACATTATACTTTTTGCTTTCAGCAGTTGTGCTATGTGAGAGATATTAAGGAGAAGAAATTGTACATTGTGTTTACACAGCTGTTTACTGTTCCCTTTGTTCTTCCTCCCTGAGTTCTCAGTTTTCTCCCCTATCGCTGCTTTTTTAGCCCAAAGAACTTCCCTCGGCACTCCTTCGAGAGAGGGTGCACTTGTAACAAGTTTCTTTCGTTTTCTTTCATCTAAGAATGTTGGTATTGTGCTATCGTTCTTCAAGTATTTTTTTCTGGATATCGTACTGTGGGCTGTCGTTTCTTATCTTTCCTTGTTCTAGCGATACTGATACTGTGTCGCTGCCTTCTGTTTCCCATGATTTTTGATGAAAATTTCCATATCCTGAACCATTGTTCTCCTCTGTATGATTTGTTATATTTGCCTATTTTCAAGATTTTCCTCTTTACCTTTGATTTCCGGAAGTTTATGATATCTAGATATGGTTTTCCTGGAATTAATCCAGCTCGTGTTTTGTTTTTCATAAAATTAGGAAGTTCTTGGTACTTGTACGTATTTTTCCTGTGCTCCCACCTCCAATCTCATTCTCTCACGTCGCTCCAGTGACACAAATATGAGCTGTTTACATCTTTGGCTCGCAGGTACTTGGGGGCTGTATTTATTTGTTAATTTTTTCTCTCTTTTTAAAAGGTTAGATCCTTTCTTCGAGTTTGCTGTTTCTTTCCTCTGACACCTACATTTTCTTATTAAAATCATCCAGTGAATTTGTCTCTTTTGGATATTGTTTTTGTTGGTTCTAGCTGAGTAGTTGAGACTGAGACCATGCAGTTTGCAAAACCTAAAATATTTGCTGTGCACCCTTCACAGAGAAGTCTGCCAACCTCTGCTCCATGAGGTAAAACTGCTGAAATTTAAAAACCATTTCATTTTAAAGAGTGAAGCAAGAAAACTATCACTTTGGCTAAGATATCAAGAATGGATTTAAAAAGAGGCAAGAGAGAAGCAGTAACTCTGTTTGGAGGCTATTGACATGTCTATCAAAGAATGACTAAGGGTTTAAATTCAAATATAGTAAGAATAGCGGGGAGAGGGCATCCAAAATTATCGTAAAAGCCTCATTTAATAATTATGGGGGGATAAGGAAAGAAGATAGACTCATGGATAATTACACATTTTCTGGTTTGGTGACTGGGAATATGGTGGTACCTAAAAGGCACAAAAAAGAAGGGAAAAGGGCTGTGATGGTTAATTTTATGTGTCAACATAACCAGGCTCTGTCAAGATATTTGGTCAGGCTTATTCCCAGTACCTAAATCTATACTAGTCAGAGCTCTCCCAATAACAAAAGTAGTAGGAGTTTTGTTTTTTACTTATTCTAAAGAATCGATTCGTGGAATTGTAGATATTGACTCACTCCAAGATCTGTGGAGAGCCATCTAAAGACTCAGGAAAGTCAATGATGTGGTTTCAATCTAGTAGGCTTGAGACCCGGGAAGAGGCAATATTTCAGCTAGTCTGAAGGCAGGAAGAAACTGATGTCCCAGCTGAGAGACAATCAGATAGGAGGAAGTGGGTCAATGCCTCACGTTCATGAGCTGCATCGGTCTGCTCATATTGCCCCATGTTGATGTAGCTGGACTGCTAGAATGATGAAATGGCTTTTGAAGAGATTTAATTACAATGCCAACTAGATGGCAATGCTTTGTGGTACTGGGATCAAGTTCTCTAGAAGATTGTATATGTTTGAATCAGCTTCCAACATATGGTGCTATTTCTGCCATCACCTGGAGTCACAGGTTCAGGAATCGAGGGGTGGAAATGGGAGTGGCACTATTCACTATTCTAGAGAACCACTAGTAAGACTTTTGCTTCGTGTTCCTGTGACCTTGTGCTTGGCTGACCCAGAAATCTTAACTCCAGAGGGAAGAATGCTTCCTTCAGGAAACACAGTAATAATCCAATTAAACTGGAAGTTTAGAACACTACCTGACTCCTTTGGGCCCTTTACGCCTCTGAGTCAACAGGCTGAGAAGGAAGTTAGGGTGTTGGTTGGGGCGATTGATCTGGACTATAAAGGAGAACTCAAACTACTTCTCTACAACAAATGTATAGAAGAAGGCTTGTATTACTCCCTTAGACTGTCACTTAATATTACCATGCCGTAAGATTAACTTAATGGAAAATCAAAACAATCTAATTCAGATAGTGTGACTTATGACCTAGATCCTTCAGGAATAAAGGTTTATGTTTTCTAGCAGTTAAAGAACCGTGACCAGCTGAAGTGCTTGCTGACGACAACAGGAATGTGGGACGGTGCTGGGGATTTAGCTCAGTGGTCAGAGTGCTTGACTTGCAAGCACAAGGCCCTGAGTTCAACCCTTAGCACCAAAAAAAAAAAAAAAAAAAGGAAAGTGGGATGAGTAGAGAAAGGATAATGAGACATATACACATATGAAGCTATGTCTGTACAAATGCAATAGATTTGTTCTCCTCCCTCTTTTCTCTTACCATGTAACATAAGATATATAGACTTTATTTTTTATGTATGGACTTTATAAAGTAGTATTCATGCGCTGTTAATTTTACATCATAGTATTTAAGTTTTGGGATATTGAACAGAATGAGTAACATCCAAGGACTTTCCTGTTCTCCTCGGGAAGGAATCAGTGTGTGTTTGACTGTATACAGAATCATTGTATCATTGTAGGTGCTTTCTGAACATGCTATTGTCTTCATCTGAGGATTAAGGATGGTTAAGTGACATGTATGTGTGCCAAATCAACAAGCGATGGATTTGTAGAGATTGATTTTATGTATCAACTTGGCCACGGGGTGCCCAGATGTTGGGTTAAACGTTATTCTTGGCATATCTGTGACAGTGTTTTGGCTGAGATTAACATGTGAATCAGAAGTCTGAGTAAGGTAGAGCGCCTCTTGTAACGTGGGTGGATTTCATCTAATTAGTTGAAAGTCTGAACATAACAGAGCATGAGTCCTCCCTCTACTAAGGTAGGATCTCCTCCTGCTTGTGTTTGAGCTGAGACTTTTGGAATTTTCCTGCCTTCAGACTCACACTGTATGTTGAGCCTCCCAGCTCCTGTACTGAAATGTAGCTCATCAGTTCTCCTGAGTCTCTAGTTCGCTGACTGTAGATCTCAGAGCATCTTAGCTTCCGCAATGGCCTGAGCCAACTCCTATAATAGATCTCTTTTGATACCTATGAATATCTTGTTGGTTCTGTTTCTCTGGAGAACACTGACTAATGCAAAGATCATTCTGTCGATCTGGAGAATGGGTCTGAACAAGGGTTATTTGGGTGTGGGGTATGAGGTATTGAAACCAAGGACTCAGAGGTGGCACACAAATCTATTTTTGGAGTTCCAACATGCCAGATGAAATTTAGGAAATTTTGCCTGAAGACACAGATCAGCATGGTTCTCAGAACTTGGCAAGTGTATATAATTACCCTGTACAACAGGACACTGAGGAGATTGAGTCCTACATGAAAGTGGTTCTTAAAGTACGATCCAGATATTTGCCTCACAACCTGGTATGTTGGTGTTTCTTGTTAGAAAAACACCTTCTTGGATTCCACCCCAAACTACATTAAAATCTCTGAATCTGGAGACCAGAAAACTCATTTTTAACAAGTATTCCAAGTGATCTTTGAGTACACCAACAGCTGAGAAATGCTGCACAGTAAGAGACAAATTGCTTTCTTCTAAGAGCTGTCTATATGGGGTGCAGGTGGGCCTTAGTCACTAGATGTCGCCACACACATTCTAGTTCTCCACTTGGGCAGATTCTTCAGTCTAAGAGAGAGCTTTCCGCCAGCCCTTCTCACAGGAAAGGAAAGACAAAAATAGCAGGCTGACTAAAATATAGATGCTGGCACTATCAATCACCCCAAGAAATGTCTGTTCGGAAGAAGCTAAAGTTATTGACAGTGAGCAGGCGAGGAGAATTCTCTGCTGAATACCTTCAATTGCACTTTGATCCAACAAGCAGTTCTGGAAAGCAGTGTCATGGATTTCCAAAGATCCAGTAAAAGGCAGAATTGTGACAAGTCCAGGGGTTCTTCTCCACTCCTCCTAGCTAGGGTATTCATGTGCACCCAGCAGGATTAGGCTCTTAGTCTTAGTTTTCTGTTGCTGTAATAAAAAGCTTGAGGCTGAGTACTTTGTACAGAAGAGTCTTCTTTAGCTCACAGTTTGGAGGCCGAAGAGCATGGTATTGAAACCTGCTAGGTTCTGGTGAGGGTCTTCAGGCTATATCACAACATAGCAGGAGAGTGTGAGAAAGACAGAGGTCTCATAGAGAGACAGGTGGAAAGCAAGAGAGAGCTGAGACAGCTGAACTTGCACTATAACAACCCTTCTTATAAGACCTAAGACCAACATTAATCCCTCTGAGGGTGGAGCCGCATTACCTAATTATGTACACTTATGCCCTGCCTCTTAAAGGTTCCACGTCTTTCAACACTGCCACACTGGGGATCAAGCTTCCAGCACATGAACCCGTGGGAGACACATTCACACCATACCCATAGTGTAGCATAGTTCCTGTGACGAAGGTCAAGTGGATGGGGTAACTATTGGGTTTTGGTGAGAGAGCCATAGCTGGAGGAGATAGCTAGGTCTGGAGGGAACCAAGGAAGTAAATGCTCCCACCATGTCTTCCCTGACCTCTATTTTTTCTCAGCGTCCACTTCTGAGTTTGCTGTTGGGGCCTCACAAAGCCAGTGGAAAGCCAGAGGACGGGGGAGCCCACTGACAGCAGCATGAAATTTAGGCAGAAAGCAGGGCAGAAAAAGCAGGACAAGGATGCTGGAGGAACATGAGACTATCTGGCACAAAGAGATGAGAGCGCTAACAGCATACTTCCATGTTCAGTTCTTCTCAACATCATCATAATGTAGGGCGATGAGTGTTAGAATTTTAGAGCACAGCCCTAAAACTTACTCTGCTGTAGGCATTTAAAACAGGTTCTATGCCTAATATAAAACAAACGGAATGTCAACATGTACAATTTAGGCTTTATAGATTCAAAGAGAAAGTATGTCAGTACATACTAGGTTGAAATCACTGATATTTGATTGTTTTTTAATCTACAAAAGGAGCAATTTTGTAGAGTGAATAAGAAGCATTCAATCTATGTTAAACACCTCTCCCCCCTTCACTTTCCCAGGTTCCCTCCCTGCTTCTGTAATTCGGAAGAATAGGAGTCTGAGTGGGCAGGACACTGGGCCTTCATCCTCACCCTCCGGGCCACCTATTTCACGGTTTGCTGTGCTAAGGGAACAAACGGTGTCTCTCACACACTAGCCTCTCAGGGGAGACGGCAGAGGGTCCTGCTAGAACCATCTTTGCTGTTTGGGTAAGTAGGATGGAGATGATGTGGTCCTGAGGCACCAGTTGGGTTCTTTTTTCCAGGTGTGGAGAACAGAGCAGAGACAGTGAGGTCTGAGCTCATCTTCCACATCTCCCTCAATCCAGGAGCAACTTCCACCATCTGAGCGAAGTGCCAGATAGGTGCCTTTGTTGGAGGAGGTGCTCACTTACTGTCTGAGAGCAACTTAATGAATGACCCTCTGCTATTATCCTAGTCTTGGTCATAGGGACTACGTGGACTCTCTTGCCTCCCTACATGCCTAGGGACCCGGAGGATCTGCAGAGACTCATTCCTGTGGTTGGTCCTGCGACACAGAGGCCACAGGTCCGTTCTGCAGCTGGCCAGATTGGGCTCAGCCAACTCAGCCACCCCAGCCCGTTCCTGCAACACCAAGTCCCAGGGGCCTTGTCTGCGCTCCTCCGGGGACAGGGAACCTCGATGCCATCAGATCATCTTCTCACTGTTAGTCCATCCTTCCTTCCCAGTGCTTAGGCTCTTTGGTCCTGCTTTTTCTGTTCTCTGTGCAGCAACTCTGAGACCAGACAGGCATAGTGGTATCCTGGCGCCCAGGCCAGGCCACAGAACCTGCTCTTGGGCAGGGGACTTACCTGTGGACTCAATATTAAAAATAAAAGGACTATTTATAGATCAACAGGGGGCTGAACTGGAATGCTTTTGAGGCTGAGTCAGCTGTTGGAGTGAGGACTAAGGTCCTCTGGTCCTCCTTGCACCCAGGCCAGGAGAAAACCAGAAATTGTGTCTTCTATGCTTAGCACCACCTTGTGCTTCTATAACTGGGTCACTTCCTTTCCTGCCCACAGCTGCTTGCCTGGGACACACACCACACCCCACCTGTCCGCCAGGGCCCACCTGGGGGACCACAGTAGACAGCAAGAAGTGCGAGTGGAGCTAGCAGGGCCTGGGCTTCCTCTGCTCAACAAGCTTGAAATCCTGACACTATTTTCTGTGATTATTCAATCATAGTTTTTGTTAAAAGCACGAATGAAAATTTCACAAATTACCTTTTATGATCCATTCAGTGGTGAACCTATAGCCTGCATGCTGCAGGTGGCTGTTTGTACCACTGAAAGCTCTAAAAGGTTCACCATCACTGGATTATACCATTTATCCATTTCTTTAAAATGTAGCTGACACTTTAAGAATCAGAAGTACATTGGGCCTTTCTCAAAGCATGAAAGGCCCTGTTCTCAGGGTCACAGTATATCGAGAATGAAGTAGGTACCAAAGATGAAGAGTTCAAAATCACACTCCCCTCCCTCCTGTCCCTTTCTTCCTCTCAAGGGGACTGCCTTGAGTTAAAAGAAACCTACAGAGTAGATTCCAGAGACCTGGGCTGAGACCTGGGGCTACCCCTTCTGTGCTCTGGCCCTCTAGGTGGGTGGGCCAGCTCTTTTCAAACATGCAGGGCCAGCCCAAGGTCCACCCCAGAGGAACCAGCCCTCCAAACCCAGAGTCTCTGCCTCTGAAGCCAAGACTCACACGCGAGGAATACACAGGGGATGCTGCAGTCACTTTGCCAGGAAGCTTTCCTAGGCTGGGAGCAGTCACCTGGGCACCAGAGCCTCAGAGTCCCAGCAATACACACAACTCAGCTCAGGATCTGGGCCCAGGCTTCCAGAGGCAAAAACCTGGGCCAGTAGAAGCAGCCACCACTGAGGATTAAAAGAGTGTTAAAGGAGAGCCATCAGGTCAGCCAGTTTATTAACTTGCTAATATAGTACACCAGAATCCTGAGGGAGGAAGTGAGGATAATAGTACAATAGCTACCATTTACTTTGTGCCAGTAACAGGCGTAAATGTTTTACAGACATTATCTGCTTAAATCCTAACAGTTATACTCAAGTTTGGATATTGTTTTGCTCACTCCCAATGCATGAGGAAAACTGAGCGCTGAGAAAGATTCTAGACCAGATCTGCCCTGTGGATTTTTATTTGTCTCTTTTCCTTGTACTATTTTTATTTTATTTCTGATTAACAAATATTAATTCTACATATTAATGAGGTTCACAGCAGAGTTTCATGACCCCCTTCTGGGGCGGAGTGGGACAGTCCCCACTGGCAGGAGATCCCCAGAGTGGGCCAAGGTGGCTTAGAGGTAACATTTTCAAGAGCTTGATCTTGTCTTACTTCATCCCTGATTTTAAAAGTTTATCCCACCTGAAATCTCAACTCGAATGTTGTCTCCTGTTAGCTGTGAGTCATCACTTTTTCATTCATTCGAGCACTTTTATCACTTATTCATTCATTCAGTCATTGTTTTTTCAGCTTCTGTGTTGTGAGTATGTTGTGCTTTGCCTGAGTCTATCAGGGAAATTAAAGCATGCAAGTGCTTTGAGAACCTAGAAGGGAGATTTCTTCTGCCTAGAAGAGATAGGAAGGCTTCCCGGAGGAGGAGGAGGAAGAGCAGGAGGAGGAGGAAGAAGAGGAGGAGTATATATTTGCACTAGTTTTGAAAGGATATTTGGGTTCAGTGTGGGAACACTTCTAATGGAAAAATGGAAGTGAAGAGTTTAGGCAGAGGGAATGGCATGCTGGAAAGCCAGGCTGTGGAACTCTACTAAACTTCACCAGCAGGCCCCGTATATTTGAGTAAATCCTTCTCTTCTGGTTTCCCAAATTTTCTAAGGACCTTGACTTCCAGAAAGTGACCTTTACCACCTTTGAGAATAAGCCAAGATCATTCCCAGTGGGGCATCAGCTCTGTAAGTAAAGTCAATTCTGATTCCTTGAAAATGGCAGATCATATTAAATTCAATGAAGATTATTTTCAAATGTGGCACTGCAGTTAAAAACCTTGGCTGCACAATTGATTTGTCCAATAAGTCTTATGAAATAACTATATTGTCCCAGAAAAAAAGAAACATAGAATTAAAAATTTCTGATTTAAGATAACCATTTTAAAATGTTTTATTTGAATTTACAAAGGAAGATTTATTAAATTATTTTGGATGATAGAAAGCTTAGGAGCAGAGAGAAGGGACTTTTTTTTTACATGGAAAATCTCCTGATGATTTTCTACTTTATCATGGTATGAAAGCATTGCACATTCAATAGACTTGATCTTTAGCCAAAAGGCAGAGAAGAAATTACACATTCAATAGAATCCATACTTAGAATTCTGATCTTTTTCTGGGCTGTGGCTACGGGGTTCCACTATACAATACATGGTGTAACACTCTTGTGATACTGACCAGCCGCAGTGACATGATCAGGAGGGCAAACAACTAGTATTCTATAGTGTGCTGCGCTGCTAAACTGTGATGTCTGGTAGGTTAGGTAAATTAAATGCTTTCTCAGCTTATGACATTTTCTGTTTATGGTGGGATTATTGGGCTATATCCCTATCCTAAGCAAGGAGCATCTGTATTATTTGTGGAGAAGATAAAAAATATCAACAATATCAAGTGTTACTGAGTGTGGTGGTGCAAGCCTATAATTCCAGCACTCAAGAGGCTGATGCAGGAGGATCACTGCCAGTTTGAGGGCAGCCTGGGATACATGGTGAGTTCAAGACCAGCCTGAACTACACAGCAAGACACTGTTTCAAAAATACAAACAAAACAAAAGAAAGCAACAAAACTATATCAAGAGCATAAAAATAAGTCAAAAATGAATCTGGAAATTCTAACTCAGCTTACTCTTGAGGTTTCAAAGTTTTCTAAGCCATGTCAGTTCAGAACCCTGAACAGAAAAGAAGGCTCTTTGAAGTGTCAGTGATTTGTAGTACCTGGTGTGGTCCTTCCTCTTGAGCCAGGCATTGTGAATGTCCTTCGTGAAATACATGAATGCTGGCCTGTAGCTTATAGCTGAGGCTTCCTGCAAAAAATCTGAGCGAAACAGAAACTATTTGTAAATGACTGTGTGGCAGATAATGGCCAAGTAGAGCTGACCTGTACTGCAGCAGCCAGCCCAGGAAGGAAATAAACCTACTTTGTGTAGTAACTAGTTCTGAGAAGCCGAACAATAGCCCTCACAGCAACTGGACCCAGATGACCAGTTGGTTAATAACTGATAGCTTCCCTAATTTGCCCCTGTCACCAATTCGAGGACGTACTTGAAAAAAAAAATCCAAATATGCTCCCCTAATCAATCACATAGGATGTTCTGCTTCAGATTAGCCTACTTGGAGTCTCCTCATGTCATCAGCCTCCAGGGAGAGCTCGTATCTAGCTTCTCTTTTTGGCCTCTATAAAGTTTTCTCTTGCCTCTTGGAAAAGGTGAGAAGGGCTTGATGTTCCCCAGGAGATACTTTTTATTTCTCTTCTGCTGCTGCCTCAAACATCTTGCAGCCAGCCTCACATCAGGTAGCCTACAGCCATTCTGGGAGATAATTTGCTTTGTCTGTAGCAGGCTTTGGATTCAGACCTGTCCCAGATGACTCTGCCCTGAAGCATCTCTAAATGATTCCATCCCTCTGGCCTCCTTCTCAATTGGGTCTTCGAGGGGCCTCTCCCCTACCCATGACCAAAGAGAAAGTCTGACACTGTCCACATGTGAAGGTGACTTTTTTCTTTTTTATACCATTAGCAGGTTCAGTCTGTGGGCTCTTCCCCCACAAGCTGCAGCATAAGTCCTAATAAAACATCTTTTTGGATGGTGTATTCTTTCCTTTTCATGATTTCTATTTTAAGTTGAGCTGCTGCACTAAGAGGTAGTAACATCAAAGGCCACTGGCGCTGAAAACCAAGAGCAGTTGAGACTCACAACAACAAAGACTTCTGGTATCACAAATGGCCAACAGCCAGGGGTGGTAACACTAAAGGCTGCTGGTGCCAAGAACTGCTTGAGACAGGAGCTGCTAACACTGAAGGCAGCAAGCAGCTAGAGAACAATGGAGAATAACCAAGAATTACGGGAAGCCACCATGGCCAGGGGCCAGAAGAGTTCCTGAGGATTTTAGGTAAGCTGCTTGCTCTAAGTGGTAAGGATGGCTGCCAAAACTAGAAGAGCAGATAGCAGCAGTCCAACAAATTCTCAAGAATACCATAGAAAGAGACAATGAAGCCAACAGTGACAAAAGGTCTGATAGAATGAAAATACCACGTAGGGTGAGCAGTTAAGTAGAAGAAAAAGCAAGGGAATCAGTAACAGGAAAAGAAGGCAATGACAGGAATAAGCCAATACCTATCTCAATGTGAATGGTTTCAATTTCCCAATCAAAATACAAAGACTGGCAGAAAGAATCAAAAACCAAAATCCAGTGGTATGCTATGTACATGAAACACATTCAACCCAAAAGAAACGCATAGACTAAAAATCAATGGAAGTAAAACAATATTCCATGCAACAAGAACTTGCAATAAAGCACATGTAGCTATCCAATTGTAGCTATCCTATATTCAATGTGGATTTCAAGCCAAAACTAATCAAAAGAGGCAAAGAAGCTCACTACATTTTGGTTAAGGGAACAATCCAACAAGAGAAGATAATGATTACTGAAATATATGCACAAAACAATAGCACATGCAACCTCATAAAACAACCACTACTGGACATCAGAGATCAGACAAACATAAAAGCAATTGTAGTGGGGGACTTCAGTATCCCACAGTCACAAATACATAAAGTGGACAAAAACACCAACAAAGAAATATTAGAGTTGAACACAACCTTTTAACAAATGGACTTAATAGGTAGCCACAGAGTGTTCCTCCCAACACAGAATACACATTCTTCTCTGTAGCACATGAAACTTTCTCCAAAATAGACCATACGCTAGCCAATAAACCGAGCTTAAGTAAATGTAAAAGAATTGAAATTATACTATGCCTATTATTCAATCATAGCACAATGAAACTAGAAATCAATGACAAAAGGAAATACAGAAAGTATGTAAATGCATGGAAACTAAACAACACACTCTTAAATAAATAATGGATTATAGAAAAAATCAAGGAAGAAATAAGACAGTTTCTATAACTAAACAATAATGCCAGTACAACATACCAGGACTAATGGGACACAATGAAAACAACCCTAAGAGGGAAATTTATAGCTGTGACTGGACACATCACAAAAGTAGAGTGAGTCCAAATAAATAACCTAACGATACACCTCAAGGTCACAGAAAAATAAGAACAATCTAAACCCAAAAATAGTACAAAGAAGGCAATATAAAGTTCAGAGGAAATGAAATCGATGCAAAAAACCCCCAAAATAAATCCTTAACCAATATGTACAGGAAATGAAGAAGTCAAATTATCATTATTTGCTGACATTATCCTTTACACAGAAGACCCTCCAAAACCCACTCAGAATTAATAACCGAATTCAATAATGTATTAGGATACAAAATCAACACAGAGATATCATTACTGTTTCATTCATTAAGAATGAACCCACTGAGAAAGAAACTAGGAGAAAATACCATTCACAATAGCACTAAGAAAAATTAAATTAGGAATTAATCTAACTAAGGAGGTGAGATATCGCTAAATAAAAACTACAGTACTCTGAAATAAGAAAGCAAAGTGGGGGGCAGGCAGCAGAAGATAGAAAGATAGCCCCTGTTTCTGGATGGGCAGAACCAATATTGTCAAAATGGTCATAATTCCAAAATTGATATACAGATTTAATTCAATCTCAGTCTAAATATCAATAGCATTCTTCACAGAAATGGAAAGAGTGTCCTAAAATTCACGTGGAACCAGAAGAGACAGAATAGCAAAAGCAATCCTTGGTAACAAAAGCAAAGTGGGAGGCATCACAATCCCAAACGCAAAGCTATATTTCAAAGCTACAATATACAAATGGCAAAGTATTGGCACAAAAACAGGCATAAGGATCAAGGGAACAGAGTAGAGGATGCAGAAACAACCCCAAGCACATTCAACTATTTGCTCTTTGATAAAGGCACCTAAAACTTACACTGGAGGAAAGATATCATCTTTAGTAAATGGTGTGGGGAAAAGTGGCTATCCACGTTGAATCTAAACCCATGTCTCATACCACATACTAAATTAAAATAAAAATCGATCAAAGAACTAAATGTTAAAACAGAAACACTTAACCTGCTGGAATATAAAATAGGTAAAACTCTTGAAGTCATAGACATAGGCAAGGACTTGCTGAACAGAACCCCAGTTGCACAGGAAATAGTACTGAGAATCAATAAATGAGACCATATTAAATTAAAAAGTTTCTGCACAGCAAAGGAAATAACCAACAGAGTGAAAAGCCAACCTACGGAATGAGAAAATAATCTTTCCAGTTATTCCTCAGACAGAAGATTAATATCTAGGATATATAATGAACTAAAAAAAAAACTGCCCCCCCCATACAAGACCCACTCAAAAAATGGGCATCTGAAGTGAACAGACACTTCACAGAAGAAGTATAAATGGCCATACGTGAAGAAATGCTCAACATTGCTGGTCATTAAAGAACTGCAAATTAAAACAACACTGAGATTGTATCTTACTACAGAACAAATGGCAATCATCAAGAAATTGAATAATAAATGCTGGTGAGGCTGTGGGGAAAGAGGAACCACTTTGGTGGGAATGTAGACTAATCTTTCTTGTGCCTGTGGAAGTATTCCACAATTTCCCTGAAGGAGCACTTTGCAGACATAGGCTCCATGTATGTTTCTGTTTTCATACCTGATTAAATAAAAATCTTTCCCATATATGGCACTCCAGTATAGCTTTGGCTGGTTAATCAATATTTGCAATTATTTCTTAGTAAAAAGAAAGACAGATTTTTATGGAATCTATGCAAATAACTATTTTTCAGGGCAAGTTTGAGAACTCTATATGAATTCCTAATTGGGTGGCATGATGGAAGAATTGGATAGCTTTGTTTCATTTCAGGTAGAAGGGTAGAGTCTGTTAAACTGAGGGTTAGAGATAACTTATGGAAAAGAAGAAGTGGTTTCCCAATATACCTGTTTCTTAAAAACTACACATAGGAACAACATGAACAATATTCCAGACAAATAGCTCCTATTAAGCTAATGTTATGAAAGTTATTAAGTCTAATGTATTAATGTAGTTAACTTCTTTGCCTTTATGAAGCTGTTTGCTTCCTCTTTGAAATGAGTTCTAGAAATTCCACTTAGTCCACACAGTCTGAAGTTACCTGAGTCAGCTTGGATGTCTATATCCAAGAATCTCCCCTTTGAAATATCAGTAGTTAAAAGTCCCTGATGTAACCATTTCCATAAATGCTAAGAAACTCCTTGCAGCTTATTGAAGAGCCTTTATGCAAGAGCTAGAGTAAAACAAAAATTATTCGTAGATGACAAACACTGAAAAGCTGTTCAGTTTATTATAATAACCAATATGAGAATGTAGGAAAGTAAAATTTTCTACTGGGGCTCAATATAAAACTATTTCATACATGTTTGATCAATATTTTTTCCTGAGGGGAAATACTTTATGTTAATAAATTTTTCTTTCTTCAAACTTAATTCAGGGAAGGATATGTTTTTTGTGTGTGATTTGATAATCCTTCCTACACAGCTTTTACAATAAATGTTGTTAGTTAAGAAATACAGAGCAGACCATAAATTTAATCATTTCTGACATCTCTCCACTTGTAAGCTAAAATAACAAATCATCATTTTCCCTGGGCCCTACGGGTCTTCTCAAAGGTAATTTTAAGTGTATGTACTATTCTGGAAATATAATTTTATTTTTTCTAAACCTCAGGACTGATCTTGGAAGGGAAAAATCCAAAAGGCTATCAGAGGTGATTTGATCACTTGATTTAGAGAAGGTCTTGGGTGACTGAAAAAGATTTACCTACTTACTCTAATTCTAGTAAAAAAAAAAATAAATATTAACAGAAGAAAATAAAATTCTACAAAAACAATACTTTTACAGGTGAAGAAACTAGTCTTTCAACAGTAAAAAAAATCATAAAGTCAACACAAAGCACAGAAAATTTTTCTATTAGGGCATGAAATCTTTGATTTCTAGGCTGATTACTGAGGTGGTAAATAATACTAGCCTTCTCCATTGTAGTTGAAGACATTAATCAGTAAGCTAAGAAAGTAAGCCCATCAAAAAAGACCAAAATCTTAACAGACTGAGTTCCTTCCTCTTGTGACATTTATTATTACAGATGTTGTAGGTCTAGTCCAGCGAGACAGAACACTTGTGCAGTAATTCAGGTAAAGCAGATTTGTTACTCACAAACAGGCAGTGAGGATTAACCAAAGCATAGAATTCGTGGCCCAGCAAAGATGCCCAGGGTGGATAGAGTTTCATCTGTGTGCACCTCATGTCACACCACAGCTGAATGACCCTGAGATAACTCTGCCTCGGCTTTCATACTCTGAGTGACTGAGCACAAAAGTTGCAGAACATCTCATTCTATGAAGAAAAAACATGCAGCCTGGCTTGTTCCACACAACTCTTCCTTATCTCAGGACAATAGATTCTGGTACATTCTACAGTTATTTGGAGAACTACAAGCATGATGGGGAAGAGCTGGGTTGGCCAAGGCCGTGCAGGAACCTGTTCTACAATTATCACTTCGTAATTTTTAGGAACACTATTTGGCAATATCTCTGCCTTAACCAGCTGTGTCTCTACTGACAGCTCTAGTAACTAGTGTACTAATTACAACACAGTTGTCCTTCAATAGATATTCAGTAAATTAATGAAATGAATTATGAGTAAAAAAGGAGAATGGAGAGGATTGCTAAGCCGCAAAAGAGAAACCAAGAAAATGGTCTGGTAGAAATGTATTAAGAGAAAAAAGACGAGATAGAAAATTGTAGGAAGCACCACGGGAAAGTATCAATAAAGATGGGATGAACAACCACTTACTCCCTTCTGATACCATCATGTAAAAACACAGACTCCGAGTGTGCTAGAGTGATACTACAGGTGGCCTCAAGCTAATGAACTGCCTACTAAGCTCTTGGGTATTGTAGGTACTCGTTGGGAAGCTCCCTTGGAATGGAACTGGATCTCTTCCTTAGGGTCTCCCTACACAGCAAGTTGATTACCCAACTTCACTCATAATCATCATGGAGGATGAAAGAATATCCAACTCACTAGGAAATTTCTATTTCTATTTTTATTTCACTCCTATGAACAGTATGACCACTAGATTCTCTTGATTGATGTGCACATTTACTCATCCACTGCTATAGTTTAGACAAGTGTCTCCCAAAGGCCCACATGTTGAAGGCTTAATTGCCAACTTGTGATGCTAGCAGGAGGTGATGGAATCTTTAGAAGGTGGGGTCAAGTGGAAGGAAGTTAGATAATCAGGGACATGTCCTTGAAGGAGATATTGGGACATTAGCCCCTCCTCTCTTTTTCTTCCTGGCCACCACAAGTTAAGCAGCTTCCTCTTCCATATGTTTCCACCATGATAGACTGCCTCACCACAGGCCCAAAAGCAATGAGTCAACTGATCAAGGATTGAAACCTCCAGAACTGTGAGCCAAAATAAATCTTTCCTCTTTTTTTAGTAGTTATCTCAGGTATTTTGCTATGGTCACAAAACGCTGACTAACACATCCACAATTTCTCTTGCCTTTTTCTCTAATTCTTGGCTGATACCCTTGTTACTTTATAGGCATTGCATGGCATTTTAGAAAGTATTTAGAGATTAATAAATGAACTTAGTGTGGTATTATTTTACGTTCTTTTTTACATCATTAAAACTAGCATTTAGAGGTAGAAGTTTTATATTTGTCACTTGCCAGATTTTTATAATTTTGCACAATTCAAAGGTTGTTTTCATACTTCATCCTTAATTTATGCCATATTAAAGTTGTAGGATCCAGGAGTGGACCTGAGGCATTTAGGGTGCCATGGTCTTTCATGAATGAGAAAAAACAAACTCTGCATCTTAGTTTTTAGCAAAGATATAGTAATGAATTAACTTTCTAAAGATTCCTCATTTAACACTCATGGTTTTAGAACAGTGGAAAACCTAACAAATATTTAAACAGCATTTTCCATATATGTCAAATCTCATCCCAATAAAGCCAAAAATTTCAAATTCCTGACAGGTAGATAATGTATTTAAAGTAAAGATTCCTATCTCATTTAACTGTAAGTATCCCTTTACAATGTCAAAATATTTAGTGGAGCCTCACAAGGGTATCTGAAGATTTAATGAACAGTCTGATGATTTAGAAAGCATTACGACAACAAGCTATTGTGGATTCAGTAACCATTTTTCATGAATTAGCAATGAATTATCACAATTTTGTGGATTGTCATACTTGTGGTCTGCAAAGAATTAAACCTCTTGGTTTAGTTTCCTATCACAGACTCTGGAGGTGACTCTGTCACCTGCTGCAGTCAAGAGAACACAACTTGACACCAGCAGCATCTTGATGAGCACTTGATTGGAACCCAGCTGCCAGCAAGGAAGGAAGA
Source organism: Hystrix cristata (assembly GCA_004026905.1). Lineage (NCBI taxonomy): Eukaryota > Metazoa > Chordata > Mammalia > Rodentia > Hystricidae > Hystrix > Hystrix cristata. The sequence continues at coordinate 142,284 of PVJO010001886.1, forward strand.
TGGTCTAGCTTTCTCAGAATGGAAGATGGTTCGGGTAAAGAGAGGCACAGCTCTCAGCAAAGCTGTCAGCCCAGTCACCAGCTGTTATGGTTTGTGTCTAGATGTCCCCCCAAAGCCTCATGTGGTAAGAGATAGCTGGATCTAGAGTGTGTGGTCACTAAATTAATCTATTGATCGGTTTGGCATGGTTCTGCTGGGATCAAGGATGTGGAACTAAATTTAAAGGTGGGAGTGCTATCCGCCCTAAGGACAGGTAGCCTAGATAAAAGATACAGGAAGAGGCTAATTAGCTGCTTGTTTGCATTGCTTATTTGCATACATTCCTTGCATTTTCCTCACTTTACTTTGCTGCGGGTGGGTAGGCTGCCGGGTCAGCCCTGCCTCTGCCAGGCCACTCTGCCTCAGACCCAGCGGACTATAGACTGAAACCTCTGCAGACTGTGAGCTAATAAACCTTTCTTCCCCTAACCTTGGGTGTCGAGTATTCTGTCCCAACAACGAGAGAAAAGTAACTAAAACACCAGCTGACTTGCCAGTTGAACTGAATGAACTCAGGCAAAACCAGCAGAACCGTCTGTGCTGTGCACACAATCATGAGAATGATAAACCATTGTTTTAAGCCATTAAGTTTTGGGGTTATTTGTTATGCAGAAATGACATTTATATAATTTGAAACATTGCAGTATATAAATAAGTGAGATAAACCAGTCATTCATTCCTTAATAAGTAAACATTTATCCAAAACCTGTAAATGCATATTACCTAGTCTACATTCAGAACTCATTCTATATAAGAATTCATGACATTTTTTGTTTGAGGTAAGGGGGATTAAACCTGGGGCTTTTGCACTTGGCCACCACCCCCTTTTCTTTAAATTTTGAGACTGTTCTCACCAAGTCATTAAATTGCGTAGGTTGGGCCCAAACTTGCAATCCTCATGCCTCAGCCTCCTAGGGTGCTAGGACTATATGTATACACCACAACTCCCAGCTAAGAAGTCATTGATCTTTTGCAATAACTTTGTGACCCCAGAAAGTCTGAGTCCAAAAAGTAGGGAAGAAAGTCTCAAATTAGGATAATATTCCAGGCAGAATAATTTTAAAGTTAGAAAACATATAGCCATCCTTCACATCCAGCCCAGGTCTGTATTGCAAACTAATCTCTTAACTCTGGTGGTTTGACAGCTAGTGTGGAAATAATGAGTGAGTTGTATTTTGTACTTGCCTGAGCTAGTCATTTTTGCTTTGCTTACTCCATGACTAATTTTTGTACAGCGAATTGTGGCCAAGCAGTCTGTCTTTGACAGGAACTAATGCATTCATGTCCTTTACATTTTATACTGTACTCTTCATTTGGCAAAATTCTTTCGAGTACATCATCTCATTAAACCTTGCAACCATCCAGAGAAGTTATTTGCTTCAGGTTCCTAGGAGCACGCATGCCTGTGGAGGGTCAACGCTAATCTGCCAACACTGCTGGATAGATGATTTTGAGCTCAAACCTTATAAATAGTTGGGTATTTTCATAAATTTTTATTAAAGAAGATGCCTTTATAATCTTCAACCTCACAATGATGAAGGAAAATGTCTTCATGACACACTTTGAAAGGTGCTCCATCTGTATCGACAGAATTAGTATGTTTTCTATTAGAATTTTAGGTCAATTTCTGATTTGTTCTCTGGAAGTTTTAATTAAGACCGAAAAACTTTAATCTCTACCATCTTTCACAATAACCATTAAAGGTTTGGATTTTTCTCTTTTTGAGGCCCCTCTTCCCCCAGGGATATTTTAGCAAAAGGAATGTGGCTCCAACATTTCCAGATGTTACCTCTCAGATGTGTCTCAGCATGCATCTATAAACCATCTGGTAGCAGCAACAGCTGGATTGGGTCCAAACATAAGTGTTCATGCAGGTAAAGCAGTATTAATAGAAGAATTTGAACTGATCAGTGCTTTGTCAACTAAGTTTGTGATACTGTTTGATCAGTTGCTGAAATAAGCTCTCAGTAACCAAGACAAGCTTTTAAAATTCTGCAGTCCACTTTCCTGTATGCTTGAGGCTGCTGTGGTTCAGCTATGGTTTGTCCTTCTGAGGTCCATGTACTGGATTATTGATACTCAGTGTGGTAATACTGAGATGGTAGAACCCTTAAGAGGTGGGGACTAGGGCAAGGGTTTTTTTTTTTTTTTTTTTTTTTGTGGTGCTGGGGATCGAACTCAGGGCCTTGTGCTTGCAAGGCAAGCACTCTAATCACTGAGCTAAATTCCCAGCCCCTAGGGCAAGGTTATTAAGGCATCAGACGCACCGCCCCAGAAAGGATTCAGGCTGGTGTCCAGGAGCAGGTTAGTTCCCCAGACAGTGAATTGTATAAGAAGAGTAAGCTCTGGCTTCTTGCCATCCTGTGTGATTTCTTTCTCTCTCACATGATCTGCCATGATGCCATCTGCCCTTCCAGGGGGCCCTCAATAGAGGCTGAACAGATAAGACTGCTCAAACTTAGACTTTCAACCTTCCCAACTGTGAGCTAAATGAACCTCTTTATAAAACATTTAGTCTCAGGTATTTTGTTATAGTGATAGAAAATAGGCTAAAATAAGAAAACCTTATGTGGACATTCTAAATCCATGGCTAGATCAGAAATTATATGTGTTTAATCTCAAGAGCATCCTCTGTTTTATTTAAGTGGTCTGAAGTATTCGCTGTGTGCCTTCACAAATATTAAAACATCCTTGCATTGCCATGCCCTTTCCAACTAATGAAAGAAACGACTGTCCCTGAAATGTACCAGAGAGCCAGTGTGGAAATATTTGTGGGTCTCTGGGGTGTGGGTAAATACCTGGATCGCCCGGCTTCTTGTGACTCAGGAAAAGGCATTAAGCAGAAGCAAGTGGCAGCATTCCTACCTCCTCCCTAGTTCCTGGAATAAAAGATGACATGCCCCAGGCATCTGAATCGGGGACCTCCAAGAGGATAAGATCATGCCATTAATTCAGTTTCTCCTGGTTTTGGTTTTTTTTTTTTTGAAGTTGTGATAATGAAGCCAGGAGCTGAGCTAAACTTTCCCTACACATAAATCAAGTTAACTCTGCAAAGTAGCAACAATGAAGACAATTTGTAAAAAGTAATGACATTAATAACAATTTTGAGGGTGATAATATTCAGTCTACTCTTAAAAAGCTCTTCTAAAATACCTCAAATGTAATTGATTTCCCAATTTAAAATGATAACAGCAAACATTCATTAAACACTCATTATGTGTTAGATATTTTGCTAATGATTTATATAGACTAATTTAATTATCACATTGAATCTATGGGGTTCTCTTATTAATCTAAATTGCATCGATAAGGAAACTGGGCTATGAGGTATTAAGAAATTGGCCCAAAGTCACAGATCTTGTAAATGAAAATTGAAATGGAATTTGAATTGAAATAGTTCAATCCTAGATGCCACGTGTTTCAGTAATTGATTATTCAATAATACGACTCAATTGTTGCTGCTTATTCATACAACAGAATCTTATTGCATATTGGAAAATCATAGCTCAATAATGATTAGTCCCTCCTCTTAAGCAGTTTACAGCTGTGAATGAAGCCTGCCCCATCTATCTATCTATCTATCTATCTATCTATCTATCTATCTATATATCTATCTATCTATTGAGAGAGACTGCCAAAAACATATACACACTTCAGGAAAAGAAAAACTCATGTAAATATTTTAATACTAAATTTATTGAGACATCATGAGAATAATGCAAGTTACCTTTGGCCTCTACAATTACAAGAGGCGCTCAGAGTGGCGGCCATTAGCTTCCGGACATTTATTAGTGTGGCGAACTGCTGCCTGGGTCACCCTGGCCACTGAGACCTCTGCGTGTGCATTTTCAATTTCTTCTCTAAGGGCCAGCAGGGTAGCGGGTTTTCTGCAATATACAGCATCCTCTAGGGTCCCCCATGTGAGGGTAACACCATCTGTTGAAAAAACATCATACAATTTTTCTTTTCCTGAAGTGTGTTTACATTTTTTGCCAGAGTCTGTACAGACACACACACACACACACACACACACACACACACACACACAGAGTGTGCTATGTGTGCACCAGAGAAGAAGACATTAAGTCACAACAGAAAAGGCTTCTGAGAGAAAAATTCCCTTAGGGAGGAGAATTTGAAAAGAAGAGACAAGAAGAGCAGAGGGCATGAGACCATGGGCCATCTTGGAGACTTCCCAGCCTTATTTCCTATGACTAAAAACTTGGAGAAAGAGGATGGGAGAGCTTTAGACGGGAGGGTAGAGGGTGCACGTAGGGATAGGCTCAGACCGGATATTAGAGGAACGTGGGAAAGGGCAAGGGAGAGGATTTGAGAGAGGTGTCAAACCAGGGCCAGAGCCTCCAGAAGGCAGTTGTGAGCACGCGGGTCACAAGTGTTGAAGGGCAGAATTAAAGCAAAGACAGTGGGAGGCAGGAGGAGCTGGCAGAAAAGAGGGGAGTGGGCATGTCTTGAGACTGGCCGTAGATGGAAGGGGGCAGGAGAGGTGTGTCTAAGAAAAGCCGCTTTAATGGCTAGCACGACTATGCCAGTGGTGATGCGTTCTCTAGGACCAGCCTCACAGGGGAATGAAGAGCAGGAGGAGGAAGGGGAGGTTCGATGATCAAGAAGAAGATGAATTCAATTTTAGTCAGGATGATTTTCAGTTTTGGATAGTGTATCAGTTTATTTTGTGCTGCTATCACAGACTACTTGAGACTGCAGCAATTTATAAAGAACAGAAATGTGTTGATTCACAGTTTTGGAGACTGGGAAGTCTAATTAAGGTCAGCATCTGGCAAGGGCCTTGTTGTATCAAACCACTGCAGAAGAGTAAAGAGGGTGACAGAGAAGAGGAAGCAGAACTCACCCTTTGGAAAAGACCCCACTTCTGCAATAACACACTAACTCACTCCAAAATGGCACGATTCCTCCAAGAGAGCAGAGCCCTCACGGCCCAGTCACCTTTTAAAAGCTCCACTTCTAAGTGCTACTACAATGGCAGTAAACTTCCATGTGAATTTGGGAGGGAGCAAATATTCAAGTCACAGCAGATGGAGCAGTGAATAAGTTAATGTTTTATAAAATGCTTAAAATAGCAGTGCCTGCCACACAGTATATAAGTGTGTGTGGACTAGAAGCTGAGTTGTCAGATAGACAACACTCCAAGTGAAGTGTGGGCCTGAGACATGGCTCTGTAACTCACCAGAATAAAAACTGTGTTCAAGAATGCTGCACAGCAAGAGGAGAGAGAGGGCTGAAGACAGACCTCAAGACGGAGAGGGCACAGAGGGAACAGAGGAATGAGGACAATCAGGAATAAGTGGTGTGTCAGAAGCAAAGCAGGAGAAGATGATAAGAACAATAAAGTAAAATTATCGAATGACTTGCAGATGCCAAATGAGATATAGATGGAAAATTGTCTACAGATTGAACAGGTTGAAGATCATCGGTGACTTTAGTGAGGACAGTTTTGGAGGAGGAGAGCAGCAGTAAAATATAAGTTAGAGTCTAGGGGCTGGGGATTTAGCTCAGAAGGGCCTGAGTTCGATCCCCGGCACCACAAAAAAAAAAAAAAATATATATATATATATATATATATATATATAAGTTAGAGTCTGGAAAACAAGCATAGGTAAGATAACCTCCCCAAGGGACTTGAATACGGCACAGTAGAAAACGAAGGCAAGGTTTAGATGCTGATGGAGGATGGAGGGAGCTTGGCCAATTTGAGCTTGTGATTTTTAGACAGAGTAGTCTTGAGATTCTTTACTGGCTGAGGAGTTGGAGAGGAGAGAAGTGAATCCAAGATGCTAGTGACTGAGGTATAGAACAAGAAGGAGGAAGACTAAGGGGAAAAGGACCTACCTCCCAGGTACCTTTGTGAGTTAAAATCGGCTCTAACCCAAGGGGAACAGTATAGAAATGTTTGTTCTGACTTCTGGACCCTGAGTGTATGCATGGTGGATAGTGTTATGGTTCGTGTCTAGATGTCCCCCACAAAGCTTCACATGGTAAAAAACAGCGGGATCTAGAGTGTGTGATGCTGGGATTAAGGGTGTGTGATTATTTAATCAGTCCACTGATCGGTTTAGCATCGCCCTAATCCTATCAGCCTGGATAAAATATAAGATACAGGAAGAAGCTGTTTAGGCTCCTTGCTTGCATTCCTTGCTTCCCTGGCTGCCTTCTGCCTGTCTGCCATGCCACCCTGCCTCAAACCCAGCTGACTGTGGACTGAAACCTCTGCAAACTGTGAGCCAAATAAACCTTTCTTCCCCTAACTTTGGGTGTCAGGTATTTTGTCCCAGCAACGAGAGAGAAGTAACTAAGACAGATAGTAAGTTGGTCCTTCTGGAAATGGACTAGTCTGTGGCATCTGAATCTCCCCCATATATATATATTTTCTACCACTGTGGGTCGTATCAGCAGGACTTCTGAACCTTTAGTTAGGTGAATGGTTTGCTGTCCTTTGTGCGCATCTTGGGCTCTCCTACTTCTGTGTCCTTCCTTATGATGCTCCCTTTGCCAGGATCCATTACACACTTCTGCCAACCCAAGCTAGTCATCAAGAGCCAGCTCAAGTGCCCACTAAGTGATCTGTCTTAGCCCCATTCCGTCTTAGCCCCAGAATGACGGTTAGCATTAAAGGGAAGAGAAAATGGGTGTCTATGACAGGTAATCTGGGGAAAGAGTGAGGCTGGGACTGGGAGGGGAAGTAGTCCGTTCCAGGTTTTGATAGATTTAATAGCCATAATAACTAAACACGTCTTCATTTGGATCCCTAGTCCCAAAAATGTTACAAGATGCATTTTGGAAATAATTGGGAAAATATTAATATGAATTAGGTAATAGATGATATTGGGGAATTGTTGATTTGATTTAGTCCATAGTGTCGTCATAGTTACATAAAAGAATATCTTTTGCAGACATCTGATGAAGAATCTTTGATGAAGAATAATTATAGCTAAAACTAGTTTACCAAATGCGTCTGTGTGCATATGCTTATATATACATTCAGGTATAATATGGCCAAGGGCTAACATTTGAAAGTAACTGGCAAGTTGTTCATTTTGTTGTTCTTTTCATTATTCTGTATGTTTAAAAGTTTTTCATAATAAACTTTTTAAAATAGGAGAATAGAAAAGTGACACTAAACACGACCAGGACTGGGGAGCTGAACCCCACCATTCTGCCAGCAGAGAGGTTTTCTCGGGTGTGGCTGCAGAGCTCGCCACCTGAGGTGATGCTATTTCTTTTGCCTTAAAAGGAGAAGAGAAAATACAAGGAAACATCTTCATTCATTTGTTTCAGAAATTCATTTAACATTGCTAAAAGCCTCCTACTCTGTTCCAGACACATTCACATATGCTAATTTATTTAATTACCACAATAATTTTGTAAGATAATTTTTGTTCTTGCTGTTCCATGATCTGAGTGAGGAAAATGAAACTTCCGAATGCAGTAATTTCTTTCAGATCGCAGAACTAGCAAATGGCAGAGTCAGAATCCAATCCCGCTTCTGCAGACTCCACATCTCTCATTCTAAAAGTCTTGAAATGTTCTTTCCTTAGTAATAAATGCCAAAGCTCTCAGCCAGAGCCATAAGCCCACAGAAAGAACTGGAAACTTCGGTGGATTTGGGGAGGGATGCAAAAAGTTTCCATTCTAGGCCCTTCTGAGCCTTCCTTTGGGTCTGATGTTTTGCAAAAATCGACCATTGGAACTATCTGGAGGACCACAGTGTTTCCTGGTTTCATCATAGCATCTCCTGAAATTGCGGGTTTGCAATGTATAAAAATGTCTGATGAACCCCTATCCAGCTCTGAGGGCAGCATATGCCACAGAGGGACTCCTATGACTGCACCAAAGGAGTGATTTCCAGAGGAGGAAGGAAATCTAGCTGCAGATGGGCATCAGTTGCACGTGAAGGAGGGATCTCAGAATCAGAGCAGACACCAGACACCCGACCACATCAAGGAAGAAACAGACTTTCAGGCAGGCATCGAATTGCAGTTTTGGGGAAGGATGATTGATTAGCCAGCCGCAGGGTGGGACACGCCTGGCTCCTCAGCTGAGGCAAAGAAAACAGTGAGGCTGAAAGGTGAATGAAGCAGGCGGGGAGGCCTGAAGTGTGAGTATCCAGGAACATCTGGGGACGCTTAATCGGGAGGAAATGTAGACCTCCCACGGTAGCACTTCTATGAGCTCTGATTATACACTAGGGCGCAGAGAAAAATAACAGAAACGAGCACACTCCCTGATCCGTAAACCAAGCTGCTGCTTCCTCAAATCTTTCCCCTTTATGCAACATTTCTAAGACAAATGATGAGGAGTGTATCAATGTGACAAGGGGCTAGCGAAGCAGGAATCTGCGCACTGACAACTCCTGGGAGGCCTCAGGAGGGATGGCAGCACCTGAGCCACGGAAGGAGTAATGGCACCGAGATTACCTGGGAAATCTACAAACATGTAACTCTGGCCTGCGGTCCAGAAAGGCAAGGGGTCCTGGAACACAAAATGTGAAGGAGTGTGGGAGCAGGCCTTGGCTTGCTCATTTGTTCATTTATTCACTCATTCATTCACGACATCCACCACTTAATCAGACACATCTGGATTCACATCTCAGTCCCATCACCTGAGAGCTGTATGAACTTGGGCAGTTACTTAGTCTCTTTAAGCTTCAGTTTCCTTGTGTGATAAAAGGAGGACCCTATGTTATAGAAGTATTTTGAGGAATGAAACGCGCAGGCCAATAATACAATCCTAACATCCCAGGGGCTCTTTCAATAGAGAGGTAATGAGCTCTGTGTTTGGAGGTGGTGGGTTCAGGGCAGAATTTGATCCCTGCTTGTAAAATGAGACACTTACGCGACTTTCATTCCAGGTCTGTTTTCTTTTCTTCTATTTCTCTTCTTCCCGCTTTCCCATAGAGAGAGCACCCAGGTGTGTCCAACTTGTGGCCTGTGGGCTGCTCACCGTCTATTTCTTTTTAGAAAAATGTTATAAAAATATATACAAAAAATCTTGTGACTTTTATACTTCAACTATGTTATATATTTTAAACGAAGACCAAGGCAATTTCTCTTCACTCAATGCTGCCCAAGCGACTCAAAAGGTTGGAAACCCATGAAAAGAACAAGAGTGAGAAGGAGTCTTGTGGGCAAAGAAGAGAAGATGAAACATACTCTGGAGTCTCCTCTGTGCCTGGCACACTGTAGGCGCTTGAGAGAAGAATCAATAATTGTCTTCAGAGGCCAAACGCTCAGGAGAATAGAAACTTTACTCCAATTTTCTTATTGTTTTGAATCAACTGGAACCATTTTCTTGGAATTCAGGGGTTGCAAAATGGTGATCAGTGGGTCAGTCTGCTCAAGCAATATGTTTTGTTTGGCTTACACAGTATTTTAAAAATTCTAAATTTTCACATTAAAACCCATATTTCTGGCTTCTGTTGAAAAATAAGAAGATCTGGCAACCTTGGGCCCAAATTCCCTCATGATAACAGAAGGACCTGGATGGAGTCTACCCCTGTCCCCTCCCTGTGTTCTCAGGTGCCACTGCCATCCCCCAGTACAGTATAGCCTCTTCTTATCTTGTTCCAAGGGAGCCGTGATTTCACCGATTGTCTCAGCCACCCTGTGAGGCAGCTACTGATGAAGAAAGTGGAGCCAAGAGGACCCAGTACAGCCCAAGCCATGCTCCCTCCCAGCCCTGGCTCCCTCCCCTCCCCTCTGCCTGGGGATGACTGACTAATGCTTCACTTTTCCTCCAGAAACTCCAGCCTTCTGTTATTATGACTTCCCTTCCCTTCCAGCAATGAGAAGTGATTGAGTGATAATTATTGTGGCACCTGATACAAGGGCAATTTCCCTCAGGTTGGGCAGCCACAGGGTGGAGCAGAAATGCGATTCTTTCCATACCTTCTGTGTGAAGCAGAGCGACCCTCTGGCCATCCATTTATGATTTGGAGATCAGGACATTCAAAAGTGAAGACAGAGAGGGAACTCAAGCATCACAAAGTACGGTGGCTTTCAAGCTTCCTTTTTTCTCTTTAGTACCTTTAATCAGCACACGCTTTGATATTTTCCTCATAATTGAGCTCTTACAAAAAGACCTGAGAAAGCCAGAGTTTTCCTGACCACACATCCTGGACTCGCGGAGGCCTAGAGAACCCAGATTGAAAAATCCTGGCCTAATCCTAGTATGTATTTCACAAAGGAGAGGGCAGAGGCCTTGAGAGAATGAGAGTCCTGCCCCCCAGACACATGGAAGATACTGGACAGAGTGGCCTCGGAGGCCTCACTCTGGTGTGGCACCCTGTACTCTTTGAGTGCTGTCCTCAGTGACAGCTCCAGAAGTGCACTAATATCTGGGCTTCTGGTGTGTGACCCACTGAGCAGAAGTGGCTTTCCCGTTGCAGGACTCAAGCAAGACATCTGCTTGGCCGATGGGCAACATTATGGGATCCGTTACTCTCAAGTTCCTGGTTCCCAATATTTTAAGCCTGAGTTTTGCTGTCTCTCTGGAGCACCCAGCTTCCAACATGTCCCCAAGATCTCACCTCCTGGAACTCATACTTTCAAGTACTCCCGTTTGGCATTGCACTAGGTTTGATCTGAGTGCCTGAGAGAATATGGCAAGTATAACAGTTGTTACTTCTGAGATTAAACATCTGGCCTGTGATTAAAGCTTGCACTGCACTTTCTCTGCATCTTGCAGATCACTCACTTTGGTGGAAGAGCCCTGTGTGAGCAGGCCTGTGGGGAGGCTCACAGGCAAAGAGCTGAAATCCTCTGCTAGTAGCCTGTGAGGGTGCTGAGAAGCATCCCCTGAAATCCTCAGGCACGTGTTCAGAACCACAGCCCTGGTGGAGAGCTGGACCACAGTCTTAGGAGAGACCCTGAGCCAGAATCACCCAGTTGTGCTGCTTTCAGATCCAAAGGTCAGAAATGGTGAAGTAGCAAATGCTTGTTTTACTCTCTGAGTTTGGGGGTAATTTGTTACATAGAAGTGGGTAGCAAATATATAGTCACACGGCAGCAAGGATCCAACCACCTTGACATTCCCAGTGTAGTGTGGTGATGCAAGAAGGCAGCCATTGGTCAGCTGCAGCAATAGATCACATACTTAAACAAGAAATATTTATTTTTCATAGTACTGGAGGCTGAGAAGTCCAAGATCAAGACATCAACAGATTTGATGTCCAGTGAGGACCTTTTTCCTGGCTCATAGATGGCAAGATGGCAGTGTTTTTGCTGTGTCCTCACATGGCAGTGAGAGGAAGCATACTCTCTGGGGATTCCCATAACACAATGATGCCATGATGAGGGCTCAACCCTCACTTCGTTTGGACATGGTTTGTCCCCACCAAAAACTCATTGACATTTGTTTGCCAACACAGCGGCCCTGGGAGGTGGGGCTGTATGAGCAATGAATGTATTTTGCACAAGACTGGATTAGTTCTCATGGAAATGGATCAGTTCTCATGAAAGTAAGACATTTTAAAGCAGATCTGTTCTTTTGTCCCTCCCTCTCTTACTCATGTGCTTAATTTCTCCTTTGCTTTTCTACCATGCATGGAGCGGTATGTGACCTGTGCCAGAAGCTGAGTGGATGCTAGTGCCCTGCTCTTGAACTTGAAGAACTTCAAGCCAAATAAGTCTCTGTCCTCTATAAACTAACTAGTCTCAGGTATTCTGCTACAGCACGAGAAAACAGATTCTGACAACTTTCACGATTTCATTTAATCCTAATTATCTCCCAGGGACCTTACCTCTTAGTACCATCACGCTAAATGGTAGAGTTTCGATATGAATTTGAAGTGAATACAAACATTATGTAGTAATAGATATCTTTAGGAAAAACTCGAAATCCGGGCAAAAAGCATACTTAGATGTTTGGCTTCCTGTATCTAAAATATGATTCCAAGAATATGAAAGGAGGACCAAAAATATGGCAAATGTTTAAATTAAAAATTTTATTACAGTAAAGGACATTTTGCCATTAATTCTCCTTCGAAATAATGTCCCTTGCTTCGAGCATACTTACCTCATTGTTCTTTCCACCTTCCGAAGGCATTCCGAAAGTCCTGTTTTGAGTTTCTTCAGCCATGCTGTTGTACTGCCTTGTTGTTCTGAATCAATTCCAAACATTTACTTTTAACCATCATTTTGGCTTTAGGGGAAAGCCAGAATTTGCACAGTGACAGATTCAGTGACTAACGTTCATGAGGATACAACATAAAGTTTTTGTTTGACAGGAATTACCATTAATGTTTCAAATTAATTCAGAGTATCAAGGCAGCCACAACAATGCAACTGAAGACACTCATGAAAGTAGTTGCCCAGAACTGCTTCAGAAAGTGGCAACAATGAAGGGGTAGCAAGTGTTTTGAATCGAGGGAGGGTATTTTGAAGGGAGTAAATGACAGTGGTATTTTAGTGTGATAATTTAAAAGTAAACAAGCAAACAAAAATTTACACACCTATTTTTTGATCATACTGCATATGAATAAAAAGCCAGAATTAATGTGTTATTTATAAGAGTTGGATTTAACCAAACACCACACACACACACACACACATGCACACACGCTTATTATCTATTGGATTTTTTTCTTAAAAAAATAAATATGGAACCAAAGGTGGGTTTTTTAAAATTGAAATATAAATTCACGTAACAGGAAATCCATTATTATGAAATGTACAATTTAGTGGTCTTTAGTATACTTATTGTGCTGTACAATGATTACCACTAATTCTAGAATGTCTGCATGCCTCCCAAAAGAAATTTCATACTTAATTTTCCCTTCCTGCGTTCCCTATCAACTACTAATTCACTTTTGTCTCTATGGGATTTTCTTATTTTGGGTATTTCGTATCAATGGAATCATAAATTATATGGTCCTTTGTGCCTGGCTTTATTTTTTTTTTTTAACCCAGCATGCTCTCAAGCTCCATCCATGACCTAACATGTATCAAAATGTTATATCTTTTTATTGCTGAGTCCTATTTCATTGTGCATATATATACACATTTTGCTTATCCATTCATCAGTTGGTGACATTTGCATTGTCTATTCTTTGGCTATTATAAATGGTGCTGCTATGAACAGGTGTGCGCATATGGTTTCTGTTCTCTCAGGTACTTACCCTAGGAATGAAATTTCTGTACCAATCAATAATTACAGGTTTAACTTTTTGAGAGGCTGCCAAACTATCTTCCATAGTGACTCTACCGTTTTGCATTAGGATGAGTATTTAAAACCTAGCAAACTGTCTAACAACCGGACAAAAACAAAACGTCAAAATATGTAGAAAAATCAAGACTTAAACAATTTATTGTATTCAAGAATCCGTTTTTTACTTTTCATCATTTATTACTTGGCTTGGCCAAATAATCTCAAGCTCAGATCTAGTGATTCTAATTGAGCCTGCACATTGTGCTCTAACATCCGCCCTTCCTTTCTTAATAATCGATGTTAGGATGGGCCCTGCACTTTTAACAACAAAGGTGACATTTCTCAGCCACACACAAAGCCACTGCAGCCATTGACTAAATCTTAGCAAATTAGTTTTAGTTCAAGTTTGAAACGTTACTTCCAAGAAATTCTGTCAAAGGATGGAAACGTGCCCTTCTCTTTGTCCACTCTCCTGCTGGCTGGACTGCAAAAGTAATGAGTGAACTCAAGCTACCATTTTGGACCACATGGAAGAAGCTATGCACTAAGGAAGGCAGAACAGGAAAACAGAGCTCTGAAATCCTTAACCTGACATAACCCTAAACTAGTCACAAATGTTCTACCTACAGAATTTTTTATGTGAGTGAAAAATAAGTGTTTCTCATTTTAGACTATTGTTATTTGGAATATCTTGTTATATCAGAATCTGATTAACCTTGAACCAAATGTTGAAGGAGTAGCGGTAAAAGTGCCATGTTTGGAGACTAAGAAACCTAAATTCAAGATTTCTTTTCTCATTTTTTCCACCCAATCATAGTCATGTCCTTTGATTTAAATCCTTTACTTTTTCTCAACTTTTGCCATTTATTCTGTCTGCCCTTCCTGAAAAAAACACCATTGTTTTTCTTTTGGACTTCTAAAAATGTTGACAATATGGTCACCTATTTCCAATCTTGCCTCTCTTCGGTCTGTTTCCCACATAGCACTCAGTGTGACTTTAAACTATAGTCTGGATCCTGTTGTTTAGCTTAAAATTAACCCATCGGCCAGATGTGGGAGCATACATCAGAGACTGAGGCAGAAAGATCACTGCAAGTTTGAGGACAGTCTGGGCTACTTAGTGAGTTGAAGGCCAGCTTGAACATAGTGAGAACTTATCTCAAAAACAAAAACAAACAAACAAATGAAAAAAGAAAAAACCCAACTTACCAATGACTTTCCATTCATCTTAGAGTAAAGTGCAAAGTTCTTAAAGGCCTTACAAGATCTCACCTCTTTCTTCCTTAGGCTCATCTGGCCCATTCCTCCATCCTTCTGTCCACTCTGGCCTCAATGATCTTCAACTCTTTGATTCAGCCACGCTGTGTTCCACCACAAGCTTTGCACATACTTGTTCCTCAACTGAAATTCTCTTCTATATTCTATACCTCTTGACCTAGTTAACTCCTGATCACACCTCAGATCCAAGAGAAGTTTCTCTTGCCAGTTTTTCCACTGGACAAGCTCTGTGATGAATTCCACTCACTATTGTATCAAACACAGGGTCTGGTGTATGCAGGTGATCAAAGAATGAGTGCATCAATAAACAACACTTGTCCCATATCTAGTTGTAGGAATTTGTTCTCTCCAAGAATAAGGAATTTATTCTCTCCAAGAATAAGTTTCCATGTCTAGTTGTAGGAATTTACTCTCTCCAAGAATTTATTCTCTCCAAGAATTACTTAAAAGTGGAGATAATAAAAGTGTCTACCACACAAATTTCCTGTCAGTATCAAATGAGGAAATACTTGTGACATGTTGTCATTGTCCCTTTTGTATTGCAATAATAGAAAGGCTGAACTGAGTGATTTATAAAGAATAGAGGTTTATTTTGGCTATAGTTCTGGAGGCTGGGAAGTTTGAGAATCACGTGGCTGCAACTGGTGAGGCCCTTGTGCTGTGTCAACTCATGGGGAAAAGCAAAAGCATAAACAGGTATGCGTGGAGGAGAAAGAAGGAGGCTGAGCTCTGGAGACAGTCAACCCATTCCCATGAGAATGGCACTAAGTCCATCCATGAGGGCTTCACTAAATGACCCAAACACCTGCCATTAGGCCTCATCTCTCAACATTGTCTCAATCAAAATCAAATTTAAATATGAGTTTTGGAGGGAACAAACCCATATTCAAACCATGAGACATGTACTTAGTAAGTATTAGCCTTCATCACTACTCACCATGAGAATGGTTCTAACTGGATATGAGTGAGATGGTTGCACAAAGAGTAAATGGTTACACGCCCACCACGCCACCGGGGGCACACAGCCCACCCTAGAGGCAGCGAAACCGGTCTCCCATCTGCAAGGACCTGCCCAGTTCCCGCAAGATACCTGGGACAGCAGGAGCCGTCCTTCTAAACAGGAGAATACGGCAGGCTGAGGTGAGACAGGTGCGCCGGCAGTCTGCGGACACGCCCACACGCCCACCACGCCACCGGGGGCGTGCAGCCCGCCGGCGCACCGGCAGGGTCTGGATCCATCAACATATATCAACATATATGCACAA